>JANHGL010005092.1:0-18238 GCA_024611195.1 Ceyx melanurus | reverse complement strand
AGTGATATGTTGCCTATGTTATGACTTCTGGCTTGTAGAAGTCATATTTCAATCTTTTATTTTTCAGTGCAATACAAATTTCTCTAAGAACTAACTAACTGCAAGCTACAGGCAATTTGACGTTATAGTGGAGCTAAGGGAGCTAATCCATGGCAGAATTTGGTTATAATAACGGTTGTATCCAAATAAGCAGTTTTGGAAATAGGCTCTCTGTACTTCATATGCACTGTAGGTTACCTATTTGGCTTGAGGAATCCATCTCCTAATACAATTTGCAAGATGTGCAATTTCCTGATTACAGGGGAAGCTTCTGGCAACTACTTTTTTACTTTCAAATGTGAGTATTACATTGGGTATTTTCAAAGTCGTTTTCTCTCCATCATGTGCGACTACTTCTACCTGCCAACATTTTATCAACATGTTTTCAATAGGAAATTCATTTCATACTTGCTGCTGGAGTTTATTCTAACAATTGAATAGCCTGAACATCTTCAACATGATAGGTCAGAAGGTGCCACTGTGTAGAGCTCTGATAAGGAAAAAAGAAAAGCTCCAAGGAAGTCAGATTTGACTTGTTTCTTCTAGTATGTAACAGCCAGCACTTTTTCCTATCTCTGTTTCCCAAGTGTTATAATTGGAAATTTAACATTTAGCTTTATAAGGGTCTTCCTTATTTTAGTCAGTGATTCCTATTTCTGTTTAAGAGCATATTTAATAATGTATTTAATTGGAGAAATATGAATAGTTGACATTCCACAAAGTAGTGAACTACTACAAAGTATTCTAGATTTTACAGCCTGTTAAGAGCTGTGCCTGTAGGGAAGCCATACATATTCTTGTTGGAATGTAAAATCAAGGAGCTGATCTTGCAACCTTCATTTACTCAAAAATTCTATTGAAATCTGTAGAAATATTTCCTAAGACACAAAGGTACAAAATACATGAATATTTTACAAAAAAAACTGCAGTGAAATTGGAAGGAGACACAGGTGAAAGAAAGCACAGCTTCAGGATCAGGTAAGAAATTAATGGTTGATGGGTCAGCTATCTCAAGGCAGAGGTGATCCTGAACATGACCAGAGGTACAGTGTTTCTCAAATGACAGAGAAAACAAGGATGTCTGGTCATGCTGATGTTAGATGGTTGTCCTTGATGATCTTGAAAGTCTTTTTTCAACCTTAATGATTCTGTGATTCTGTTTACTAAGGACATTCCTGACTTCATCTAGAATTTGGACTTGCTAAATAAGCTCCTTTTGATCAGAGCTGAAATTCCAATGTGAATGCAGTCCAGTTTTAGGTATTCAGGAAACCAGAAGCTTTGTTAGGTGTTTTGAGAGGTTTATTGCTGTGAGTCTCTCCTTGCTGAAAGTCTGTAGCCAAGGGGCAAGTTTGCAAGAGGAGATTGACTTCTCCAGCTGGCTTAAAACAGAGGTAAAATGTCCCTAAGGAAAGGTGTTTTAGGAAGAAAGGCATCAGCTAATTAAACTTAATTGGGTTAGTCAGGGTAGTCTGATTAGCATAATTAATTTAGGCCTCTGAGTAGGCCTGAGGGGTGTGTGTTTTTGTTAGGGATCCTGGGAGGGAGGTGGCTGGGACTCTGAAGTGGGAAGAGTAGTTAATTCTCTAGGTCAAGGAAGAGGCACTATAGAAGAATACAAAGACAATGTGCAGAAATGCAGAGGATTTAACATAGCTGCAAGCTATGTAATCATGAACCTGGTCATGATTAAGGAAAAAAGTAAACGGGTTAGTTGGAAGATGTTAATCCACCTGAACAGCACTGGGAAGCAACCTAGCCAGCCTGTGACGTGTACTTGACAATGCTGTGATGTAAGGAGAAGTATGGAGTCCAGGGAATAGTGGATGGGGTTACAAACAGACTGTACAGCAAAGAGCTAGAATACTCCAGTTTGAGGAAGCTGAAAGTATTTGGACTCAACTCTTGTTGTGGCAAAAAGTGGATGAAATGTTGGTTTAAACTGAGAGCGGTGTGTACTGGACCCTTAGCTTATGAATAAGAATCCTTAAGAAATAAGATTGCTCACATACTTCCTTGTGCTCCTTTTATTGCTCTCAGATCTATAAGATCTGAGTAAGATCTATCTGATCTATAACTCTCAGATCATTAAGTCAGTGCTGTTTCAACTGCAAGACAGAATTAAAAAATAGGAATTCTACACTGAAAAACCTTACAGTAAGTCTGTATACACATTTACAGCTATAAATATATAGTGTTATATATATAAATATATACTGCTAAAAGTATCTGTGATTCTGTGAAAAGACAGAGCTGTGGATTTTTTAATTATTTATCTTAATGACCACTAATATGTGAAACTAATGAAAGATATTTGACATAATTTTGTGAGCAAGGACTCTTCTGAGACCTTATAATTTTTGACTGAATATGATGATATCTGAAATAAGGAAATACAGCGATGAAATGTGAAATAAAATGATATAATTGATCCAAATTAATTACGTGAATCAAAATATTACTTTTTGTAATTGAAGTTTTAATTGCTGACTATAGTTTGAATAGCTGACTTTTCATATTCATCCAAACTGTTAAGCATCCCTCAAAGGGAAGTTTCATGCTGGTAATGATGGGTGTTTCAGCTGACAGTTCAGAAGAGTATCTCAGTGTGTGAAGGCAGCTATAAAACAAGCTGGTTATATTACATATCACAGTCTTTGGTAATGTCAGGGTTTAGGGTCAGGGCAACCCCCAGACCAATAACAGACGCTCTCTGTTAACCACCCTCCTCCCCAACTGGGAAAAGGAATAAGGAGAGAGACTTAGTGATTAGAAAAGGAAACTAGAACAGCTTTAATGAAAATGAAAATAATACTAATACTGGAATATAGACAAATATGTACAAAACCAGCACCGAACCCAACCCCCTGATGGTAATTCCATCAGTGGCCTTGGTCTGCATTCCATCCTTGGCAGTAACTCTAAACATGGGGTGTTATCACTGCTGGAAGCAGCCACTGCCTGCAAAACAGGCTGCTGACTGCAGACAGGGCAGTGAGTTAGAAAATCTGAGCTGGAAAGTCAAATCACTGAACAGAATTTGTTCTGCTCTCACTCAAACCAGGACAGGGAAACATCTTGGTTTTGTTTTCATTTCTAATATTATTAAAAATATTAAGAATGCATTATTTTTTCCTAGTGCTAGCTGGACGTGTTTGACAGAAAAAGGGCATGAACATCAGAATCAAAGCAAAGCTGATCTACCAGAACCAAGAGAAATAAGTAAATCCCCAAGTTTTAATTTTCTATTCTTCAAAAAGATTTATGTTTAGGTCAGTTCTGGCCGAGTTCTGCTTCAAAGACATTCAGATGAGTTTTTACAAAAGGAAGGAAGGAGAAACATTTCTAAAATGATTTGAAAAATGTTGCACACTCAACATGAATAAACTATGGGTTGATGCACCACAATTACATATGACATGTTGAGAAACGTTTTAATGAAGTAGGAAAGGTCTGCTAGAGAGTGAGTTAAAAAGAAATGTGTAGCACTGTAGTACTCTTTGAGAAGACTGATTCTTTTCTTCTTTTATATTTAGAGAAGAATTGAAACTACAGTGCTTCATGTCTTTGTTTTAAGCTCTGTGACAAGTCTGTATTGTTCAAAATACATACGCCAAATTTCAAGTTTGGCACCTGCATTATGTGAAGTATAATTGCATTTATTCTATGCAATTAGAATGTAAATTAGTGCTGCTGAAGCAGGATAGCATTGTGGTTTGTTGGGTTTTTTTGTTTGGTTTTTGTTTTTTTTTTTGAGGTAGTGTTAAGAAGACTGTTGTGTGTTTGAAAAATTTGCCGTGATAGTGCTTCATAAGAGAACCAATTATCAGGAATGCTGTTACACATAGCCTTCTGGACCCCAATTTAAACAGAAGTGAGTGACAATTCCTTCTGTGAAACAGTCTACATAAATCAGCCATATGTGAAGACCTACATGCTTATTGAGGATAAAACAAGAAAATATGATTCTGTTAAATAAGTGTATTTTCAAGGTGTTCTAATTAACTATCAAACTAAATTGAAATGGGAGATATTAACAGTACCTTCCAAAATCTCTTCACATTAATTGCCAGGATTTTTCCAGCTGTGTTACTAGTTATCTTGTCCATAACTGCTTCTAACACCTTTGTTGTCCTTGTTGTCTTGTTGTGCAAGACTCTACACTTGCCCTTGTTGAATTTCATTCGATTTCTCCCTGCCCAGCTCTCCAGCCTGTCCAGGTCTCTGGCTGGCAGCACAGCCTGCTGCTGTGTCAGACACTCCTCCCAGTTTGGTGTCAGCAGCAAACTTGCTGAGGGTGTTCTCTACCCCCTCATCCAGGTCATTGATGAATATGTTAAACAGAACTGGTCCCAGCACCGACCCCTGTGGGACCAACTAGACTAGTTGTGTGTCCAGCTAAACTCCATTCTATTGACCACAACTCTCTGCCTTCTTTCCTTCAACCAGTTCCCAATCCAACTTCAACTGTTTTCTTTTCTTCTGCTTTCAAATGTAATGCTAGGGACAAAACCCAGGAAGGCACCTTAGCTGAAGACTGAAAGGATGTTTGGAGGGAGTGAGCTCTGTTCTTCTGTGCTTCCACTCTGGTCCACACTGAGCTACATCACCGAGGTGAGACAGCCTTTGGGATCAGCCACTGAGGCATTTATCTGTGTTTACAAATTCAATCTTTAAACTGGAATGGTGAATTTCACAAGAATGGGGGAGGTATGTAGCATCAACCTGCTTTCTGTTGCTGTATTAGAATTCATTTAGGGATGATTTCAGCCATACAGTTTTCCGTGAAGGAATTTTCTGCTTTCTCTCACCCTATTGCTGGCAATTCTCCAGAGTGTTTGATTAGAGGTTATGTCTGCAGTCAGTGCATAACAAAATGAAATACACTACTTTGCAGGGTGTTTCTTGTGTCCTCCCTTTGTCAATTTGTATTTTATGCTACTCTAGAGAGACTTAAAACTGGCAAGTAGTTTGCCTGCAGATTTGCAGGATTTTACTCTTCTCTATTATTTTCACTTGTCAATCCTAATTATCATTTTAAGCCATCTGTGTTTGAAGATAATCACATAGCAATCATATGCATTTATAGGAAGGATACAAATACTTAATTGTACCTTTTCATTATATTTTCACTTGCTTGTTTTTGTGTTGTTAGGCAAGAGGGTATTGCATACAGGAATGATTTTGTTCTGTTTTTTTTTTTTTTGTCTGATGAGTGAAAGAAGCAGATAATATCCTGCAAACTCAGTTTTCTTTTCCCCATAGTTTTTCTGCCAACACAACAAAACTAAATCCTGTAGCTGACGGGGCATTGTTCTGAGGAGACCATGACAATTTGTTTTGTTTTTTTTACACCAGCACCTCTGATCAAATCAAAATGCTTGGAGTTATTAGACTTGTTTGAGCAGCAACACATTGCATTTTCTAGGCAAGTTTCCTTCAAAAACTCATAAAAACAGAAATTCATAAAGAAGGAACATTACACCAGCGAGGCTGAATGGGAAAGAATCGCTTGGCCAGCAGTCCAAACATTGGAATGGGTATTTTTACAATATCTTATATGAAACTCATCAATTTACATTGAGTGCAGCTGGAAAACTGCAACTACAGCAAAGACAAGAAAGTCAACAAATTACAATAATGCATTTTAGAACTCCCTGTCAGTTTCTCAGCTTTTGTATGGAATGCCCATTCTGAGGTATTTGCTCTACTTAATAATTACATATGAAGTGAAATTTGGGAATGAATCTGCAAAGGACTTTTAGCTAAAGCTGTGAGATTTTACATGCAAGGAACAGTGTACTCCACAACTCATATAGTAAATTATGGTCATTTATATAGCATCCCTTCTAAAAAGAGAAAATGTGATTATTCAAAGTAATTCAAAGAGCTATATATCTGAATGGAGGTAGTTTCTTATAATAATATACAAATATGTATGTTATATTATACTACTGCAATGGCATAATTACGCTGAATTAGTAGAAGTATGTCCCATTCTTCAAACATAGGCAGCCTTCTAATTTTAACACTTCAAAAACACATCAGAAAGAATATAATTTTATTATGCATGTTATAATGACACTTTTTCTTTGATCTAAAGACTAAACAGAAATAATACAAAGAGGAGAGTTGTTAATAGATTTAGAAGAATATAATTATTCTACAGAAGTGATTTCTGAGACCAGTAACAATACTGGGATGTCATCCAGAGGGACCTGGACAGGCTGGAGAGGTGGCCCAGGGGAACCTCATGAGGTAGCCAGCAGCTGGAGAGAGGGGATTCTGCCCCTCTGCTCTGCCCTCCCCTGGAGTATTGCAGCCAGCTCTGGAGCTCTCAGCACAGGAGAGACATGGAGCTGATGAGCAGGGCCAGAGGAGGTCACAGAGATGCTCAGAGGGCTGGGAGAGAAAAACACACATTTTCTACACCCTGCCATCCATTCTGAAGATTCTGCAATGTGAGTTCCAGGTAAGCAATGTCAGTGTGTTCAGCCTGAATGCTCACTCCGCAACGTATGGTCACTTTTTTTTTTTCCCAATATCTAAATGACAAACAGCGTAAGTTGCTGCGGTTGATGAACAAAATATTTAATAGAGTATTGAACTAAGAGTAAGAAGACATTTACACTAAAGGAGAAAAAAGTAGCTGTTCCATACACATTTGGATAAGGCATAGTAATTTCTGTTTTGTCCACTGGTGAAAGGTATTAAAACAAGAACCTATAGAAGAGAATGTTGGGCATAACACGAAACAAGCTGACATATCTTTAGTATCAATATTGTCAGATAAGGAGTGGAAAAAGAAGACAAGGCCATAAATCACACCTGAATTGTAACAGAATATATTATTTAAATGTTCAGGAACTAAGTATAGTGTTCATTGTCTTCATCTTTATTCATTTATGTTTGTCTTCCATATTTTCTTGAGGTCAGCATGTTTTTGTGGTTTGTTGGTTTTTTTTTTCAGTTTCCTTGCTACTTGTGAAATTTTAATTGAATATATTATCTGGCATTCGTCAATTTGTTAATCCTGTGTCCTGCTGTTACTGGAAATGAGCAATCTCTAATGCCACTTTCTTCCATATTCATATGGGTCACATTTGTAATGGAGGTCAGAATTTCTACAAACAGCCACTGTTGGGAAGTGAATTTTGTAAACAGTGGTGAATGTTGTGTAGTCTGAATACTGATACCCTGGCACAAAGCAGTGTCTTTGCTGTAGTTTTCATCCTTCAGTGTTAATGCCATTATGTTCCCATCAGCTTCTGTTGTGAAGGAGTTGAAGGTATCTATAATAAGAATATTACAAGGTTTCTCTGTATTGCAAGGTTTCACATGCCTGTCTGACAGACAGTGTGAGACATTCTTTGTATTGGCTTTTCCTTCCTAATCACATCCCTCTCCCTTTCCCTTCTGTTTGTTTTTGCTTTGTTTTATTATTTTATTTTTTATTAAATTCCTGGATCATGGCTTTGACTTGGTATACAATATATATTTTTAATATATGCACAGGAACACACACATATACTTACATAGAGATTCTACAAATATATATATATTGAACACATGAATATTATATATATATACACACACTGCGATAATAGGTAACAGTACTTGGAGAACTAAACTGGTAGCAAACTAACTGGGGGATGGTTGTGTTTTATGATGACTTATATAGCTTCACCATCAAGAAAAAGTGACTGGATTCTGAGTATTTATCATGAGCTGGTCTGCTTCTTTATCCCTTTGTCTGACATTGCAGGAAGCCTAGCTATCTAGGCAGTCTGGCTGATGTACTGGTGCTACATATCTAACCTTCAAATGCTGTCATGGATAAAAAAAATAATTTGTAGCCTTGCTTTAGTTCATTTTATTATCATTTTAGTGACTATCAAGTTTTACTACTCCTGGAGGTTGATATAAATATTGGATTAACCTCTTTGAACATCTCTTTCTTATGCCAATACATCTGAATAAAAATACGTGGTCTGCCACAGGGTTTCTTCTTGCCTTTTCATTTTGATTTGTACTATCAGATACTGTCTGCCACTGAATTAGTTTAGATAGGCTTACAGCTATTTTACATTTATATAATGGCACATAAATATGTAGGCCACTGTGAACTGTTTTGTATTTCTCTCTTAAATATAGAATAATGAGTTAAACTTTAGTGCTTAGATCAGTCACATTAGCTTGATCCATTTATTTTTTCAGGCCCAGCTCCAATTTCAAAGTTCATAGTGTAAAAAGAAATTACCCTGGGGAAGGTTTCTTTCAGTTTGTGAGATAATAGTAGTTCAGTAATTATTACAACTCATTAACCTGTTTTGAAATCATTTGGCCTCCTATTGCTTACTTGGTGTAAGCAGCTATAATTTTTTTTTACCAGTAACAGTACTTTGAGCTAATAATTTCCATGGGTTCAGGAGAGGATTGTATCAAAGCTTTTCTAACCATTAGTGCTACATCCCAAGCTTATGTGTATACACGTTTTGGGATTTTGGCATTGTTAATGGCTGCACTTCTATCATGACAGTTGTAATTAATGAGTACAAACTAAATTTGCGAGAGAATGAAAGTTGAACTCGAGGTAAATGAGTTCTAATAGGCCTGGGCAGAACAACATGAAAAAATGTACAATGTAATTAAGAATTACAGTTGCTTGGCTGGTTCTAGGTGATTGTTTCTTCCCCGGGCAGAAGTATGCAAAGCTTTTGTATTTACAAAGAAAATTACATTTGCCACTTAACGTTTTATTTCAGGATATTAGTAATTTTTCTCGAATATCTATTATAGCTTGCATTTATCCATAAAACTCACATTTCATAAGGATTTCCATTTATTTTTTTTCAAATGAATCAAAGTGGTTCTGAAATGCTTGTACAAAATGAGAGAGAGTATATTTTTCCCAGTTGAAACATAGATTAATAATAAGATTCAGCAGTTGCTGTCTTGTCAAAAACAACCCAAATTCTCATGGTGGAACGGTATATGAAATAGACTATATGACATTTGTGTTTTTTGTTTAAATGGTTTTCTTTTTTTACTACACAAGAAATGTTCTCCTTTGCTGATTGAGTAGAATGATGGTGGAATATAACTTAAGATGCAAAAAGATAATAT
This sequence comes from Ceyx melanurus, assembly GCA_024611195.1. NCBI lineage: Eukaryota > Metazoa > Chordata > Aves > Coraciiformes > Alcedinidae > Ceyx > Ceyx melanurus. The sequence goes on along the minus strand of JANHGL010005092.1, from coordinate 9,073 downwards.
ATGACATTGGATATGCTCCAGTGTGTGCATGACAGTGTTTTAGCCTTTTCAATAAAACTCCATGTACACCACACAAGCACATTACCTGCTGCAGTTCTTGACTTCATTCTCTAAAAGTCAGTTAACTCTAATGGCACAGTGAATGAAAGGAAACCAAAGTACCTGCTTGAATGGTCACTGAAGATAATTCTTGTCATTACTGACTGACCATGAACACAATAATAAAATTTCAGTCTCAAGACCCAGTAGAATTGCCACCAACCTGTAACTTGTGAAGTTATTTACGACTATGTGTACCAGTAAGTGCTTATATCTATATGGCAAATGTGTAAGTAGCCATTTTGCAGAAAAGACATCTTCCACTGGAAGTTTGGCAAGGCCACCAAATACCAATTTATTCTGGTAAACAATACTTGTAATTTTATCCATTTATTTACAGCTTCTAAAACCTTGACATTTTTTGAGAAGTGGAATACTGTGAACCAGATGAGTGTTAGTAGATGAGGGTTGCAGGAGCCACTTATGCTGTGATTGCCTTCCTGGTGTGAAGATTTGTAGGTCTGAAAGTTTGTTTGGGTGCTGCACAGGTTATTTTCTGTGTATGCCCAAGTAAAAGAGGAGCTCAAGGAGACAGGTTGTAGCTGTTGAGCATCACCTACATTTAGCCAATAACTTACTGAATCCTGTTCTTGGCAGAAGATGAGGAAGGAAAACAAATCTCCCAAAGTCATAGATATTTATTAAATTTTAAGTTGAAAGATGTAATCTGAATACAACATAATCTGTTCAATCTGTTTTCAGAATGACATGTATGAAATATGAAAGGGAGAGAACTTAAATCCGGGGGAGAGGCTAGGAGGCTGGTAAGGAATGTGGGGGTCATATAAGTAAGATCCCAAATTATTCATGTGTGCTTTCCTCCTTGATGTTTGGCACTGGCAGGAGTTCTAGGGTTGCCTGTGTTTCATTGTCTCTCCAGAATGTCTTTTACCTTCAGTGTTGAGATATAAGATGCTCCTGTGTGATCCTCACTCTGAGCATCACTTTTGTCTCTGCCCCTTCTCTAGAGGTTTCTGATTCTCCCTCTTTCTTCTGGTGCCCAGAAGACTCTTTTTGTCATATTATAGTTAAATTATTTCCTTGTCTCTTTTAAGTGAATGAATTAATGGAGTTCTTGTCACTTCCAATGTGTCTGACTTAGCCTCTCTATTGCAATTTCATTACTGCTTAAAGTGATTGGAATTAGGGCAGCAATGACACTGCCTTCCTGCCGTCTCCCTGCCAGACAATTCTCACCTTCGTTCTTTGAGATCCAATAATCTAGGGCTGATTATTGAACTGGACTGGTTGAGGGAGTAACCCACCAAATACAAGCCCTACAGAAATGTGATTAGTACTTGGCAGGCTCCTTGACTTCTTGCATTATTTTTGAGCCATATCAGGGGAGATCCCTGATGACTGGAAGACACAAATGTCACTTCCCAGAGGACTGAGGAAAGGAACATGCCCATTAGCGCTACTTCAGTCCCTGGGAAAGGAACACAACGGGTCTTCCTGGAAGAGATTACAAAGCAAATGAAGCAGGTGATTGGGAAAAGCCAGCATGAATTTAGAAAGGGCAAATAATGCCAAACTAGCCTGATTACCTTCTACAATAAAATAACAATTTCTGTCAACATGAGAGGGCTGAGAATGCTCTGTACCTGGAATTCAGTGAAGTGTTCTCCAGTGTTTCCCACAGCCAATTTCTGACAAAACTGGCAAGATGACAGATAGCTAATTTGCAAGATGTTAGGAAACTGTCCAACAGATTGCTTCCAGAGGGTGGTGATCAACAGCTTTTAGTCAAAATGTTAGCCTGTCACAACTGGGATCCCCCTGGGATCAATACTGGGCCTCATGCTGTTCGACAGCTTCAGAATTTATCCGGATGATGGGATTGAAAGCACCCTTACCACCAAACCCCATCAAACTGCGTGCTGAGGTGCACACATCTGTCAGGATCCCACAGCAGGACAGGCTGGCAGAGTGGGGGAGGTTTATCAGACAAGTGCATGGCTCTGCACCTGGGATGGCTTAGCCAAGGAGCACAGCACTGACTTGAACCCGTGTGTCTGGGCAGCAACTTGCTGAAAGGGATCTGGGGCTCCTGGTGGAACAGGATTTAGCTGCTGTGGATCTGTTCCTGGGTGACTTGGTCTGGGTGCCCCTGCTCTGGCAGGGGGTTGGACTAGATGATCTTCTAGCTCCCTTCCAACCCCTGTGATCTAAATTAGACATATTCCATTTAATTAAATGTGTTCTGGTAGGTCCACTGATTTCAAATTTAACAAAGATCTGGACTTCTGTTCACAAAGCATACGACCAATTTGGTATTTTACAAGATAGAAATGTAGTATGAATACAGTTATGTTTGGCATTTGGAACTATGTAAATCAGTCAGTGCTTGAGTGAGTATTGCACATTTTGTTCTGAGTTTTTCTGTGTGGATCAATCTCAAGATTACTACTATCTCATTTAAATTCCTGAGTCACAAAGGGAATTTAATATCTGTGCTACACTGAAAATACACAGTATGGAAAAAATTAATGGATATTAAAAATGTGATTGATTACTGAAAGATAAAAACTATACCTTTTTTTAAGAGGATAAGCTTTAGCACAGCAAAAAACAGTATGTGGAAAGGATAACAACACTGGAGTATAGTAGAAAAGTTTTATTAAAACCATTAAAGTTCCATTTCCTCTTACTGCAGTGAAAAGAATCAAAAACACAACCTCCTTTTGTCTAAAAAAAAAAAAAGACAAAAAAAAAAAAAAAAAAAAGAAACTGAAAACCATGCTTGGAACTGTGGAATAGAGGGTTGATGGAAAGAAAAAAGAAGGGTTGGAAACGAAAAGGAGAGAGTATATTAAGTATAGGGGGACTGCAGAGGAGAGTGTGAAGGGCATATTGAAAAGGAAAAGTTACTCTGCCAATACTTTGTGACAATAACAAAAGTAAATATCTGACTTTTAATAACAAAGAGCTCAGATTAAAGATGAGTTTGGTTGATTATGTGTGAAAGATGCAATTGTGTGTTGCTGTTTCCTGAGTTCTCCTAGATTTGCTGCCCTGCATGGGAAGGAAGTAACCATTGCATAACCAGAAAGACACATGATAAATAACTAGATTCTGAGGAATTTGTAATCCTCAAATCACTAAAAGAAAGTATAAAAAATAGTTTAGAAATTATCATATGCTTGAATGATGGGGAGAAGGAAGGATTTGAAGCTTTCTTAACCTGTGAAGAGTTCTCTAGGTATGGCCATGAAGGGTGTTCCAAGATTGGGCTTTCATCTGTGCTACCTTTTGCACTTTGGATAAGGGGTTTATTCTACTACACTTTGTGAGCTCTAACAAATAATTGCCCAGGTTTTGCTTTGGTGGTAATTGAAATGTACAAAAATAACTCTTTTTTCTCATTGATCATCAGTCAGATTTTGAGCAAAATGTGATTCAGCTTTTATTTTGTGTCACTTCAGTGTGTTACTTGAGCTTTTTTTTTTTTCCTTTGAAGGAAGCAATGTGCCAGTAGACTCTGGAGATTGTCTACCCTCTGGGACACTTCTGATCTCTATACTTTAGCCCCAAAACACTCAGCACTTCGCCTTTGCTGGCTGTTACAGTCTTGACAGACACTCAGTTCTTTAAGGAATTGGAAATCTCTGCATGAAAAAACACTCAATAAATCTATGACGTTAGTAAAATTCAATACACTATTAGACCCACTTCTATTGTCTGGGTAAAATATCCCTGTTTCTTTATTCCATGTCTTGAGGGAACCCTCAGTAATCTTGCAGATGACACTGATTTGGGTGACTGTTATCTGCTTGAGTGTAGGGAGGCTCTAGGTCCAGACCCTTGTGCGTCTTGCAGAAGACCCAGACCCCACTGACTGGGATCCCAGCCCAGGCAGCACTTTGGTGCTCTGGGACGTGGCTTTGTGGGGGGCTTGAAAGGTGAGGTTAATGGTTGGACTCAATTATCTTAAAGGTCTTTCCCAACCCAACTGATTCAATGATGCTATGATATTTGCAGAACAGTAACTATTAAGGACTATAAAGCTGAAAGCAGGCTGTATATTATACCAAATAATGCTTCCTCTATCGTTTCCTTGAGAGAGTGATAAAAGCTATTAACTTTGTATGTGAATATAATTCAAATTTTGCATTCTTTGTTGTTTTTTTTTCTCCCCAGTGATCAACAGTAAATTAAATCACTTCTCAGCTTGTTTTTACAGATGAAGAGAGAATTAAAAGTTGTGCATGAGGGAGTTTTTATTCCTTAAGACCCCACAAAAGCCAATTTTCTTGAAATGAACCTTCTTAAAGAAAAGTAACAGAAGATTTAAAATTTATTCCTCCGCAGCTCTATTTATAGTTTCTTAATCTGTTTTGAGGAGCATCTTATTACATTTGTACACACATGAGAATAATGGGATTCAAAAATACTTAGATCTTGCTCTCCTCTCTCTACTCAGTTTGTTGTATTATATTAATTAAATGGAGTGGCAATCACTGAGCTGTCTGTGACATGGTGTCAGCAGTTTACATGTGTCTTCTCTGTTTAATTACATGGGAAAAGCTGAGTAGCTGGGGCACTGCTATACATGGTATGTAGGGTGAATCACACCTACCACAGTGTATAAAATCTGCTTAATGTGCATGATGAAAATGCACATGCATATACCACGTATTTGTCTGCTATGAAGAGTTAGTTCCTTGCCCAGGTTTTTGCAGCTTTTCTTACTTTTTTGAATATTCTAACTCCTTATCTTGCATTTTCTCTGTTTATTTACAGAATTTATAGCCTGATTGCTCTGGTTTAAGAATCTCCTGAGCAAGCACACTGAAAATTCAGTAAACAAGCTCAAAAGAACTTGTGATAAGGTGCTGAAATATCCAGGAGAAACAAGAGATGTAGAGCTCAGAAGGAAGAACTAAACTTTCAACATAATGGATTTTACACTGTGTGCAAAGTATTTCTCCTTATAATGTAAACAGGTTATAGCACTCAGCTATTCTTTTCTTAACATGTATAGTTAAAAAATGACAGAACTGAAGTACTGACATGTTGGTATCCACCAAAAATTGACTTCCTCACTGGGCATCACTCATCATCTGCTTTATAACTTCATGTTACATATCCTATTCTCTATTATCAAGCTTACCATTGTAAACTATGATTCTGTTCTACTTCCATTGAGTCTCAGGACCTGCATCTTGGTTTAAATTTGACCTGAAAAACAAACAAAAGTGATAGCATAGTGCATTGATATTCTGTGATTCAGCCTCCAACTTCAGTTTTCTTTTCTCTCTTCTACATGAAAGGAAGCAAAAGTGATTTTTTCCTCCTTCTTTTCCCCAACATCTTCCCCAATGCTCAGAAAAAGATGTGACAAAGTGACAGCTCCAACATTTCCTTTTCAAAAAATGCCACTGAAATTAGCCATGATGAAAAACCTCACCACCTTTCATTAATTCTTCCTGTAAAAGTAATCAGCTAGCAACGAAATAGTTTCTTCTGTATGCATACTTGTATATACATCCTTGAGTCCAGCCTTGGCCAAGGCCTGAAGTGGCTTCTGAATAATGCATTTATCTCTCTGGGAATATCATTCTACTTTTAGATCTGAAGAAGCAACATGAACTTATCACACTGCCCCTTTCTTCACATTCCTTTGCTGCTTGACATGTCCCCCAGGCAGGCTGTGTGAGACAGACCTTTCCTCTGCAAGATCCTGCCATTTTTGGCAGCCTTCTGACAAACTGTCTCGTCATTGCCTGCACTTTGCATCTCAGCTGAACCATTCCCAACTGCCTGCATTTTACTGTTACCTTCCTCATCCTGCTCTTACCCAGCTCTGTAACTTACCTTCTGTAAGGAAATATTCCCAGTAGTAAAAAAGAATGGTGTGTGAGGGAGTTTAATTAGGTTTCTTTTACATCTTTACATAACTTGCTTGCACAAGAGCCTGGGGGGAGGTAAGAGGTGCAAACACGTGCCCTGTGGGTGATACTCCAGCCTCGAGGCTGCAGTTCTGACAAGGACACTTAGCTTGCTTGACAGACTGAACAAGTCTATTCAAATGTAAGGACAGCATTTGAATCATCCTACATTCTTTTATTTTCCTCCAAATCACTCTGTATTTAAATATTTAGAGTTGCCCTCTGTGTCCTGCATTCTGTCCCCAGGTCTTGTCAGAGCATCCCATCCTTTGTTGCTGAAAATGAACGTGTGCAGCAGGCCTTGTGTGGAACTTCGGGACCACTCCTTCACTTCTGAAGCAAAAAGCCCTTCCTATTTAGGCTGAAACATACAAGTTTCAACCCTAGTGCTGAAATTGAAGAACTTATTACCCTGGCATCTTGATCTCCAGAGGTCTTCCAACACTATCATCCTGTGATTCTCTGATGAGTCTGTGTGATTATCCGTGTCCTACAAAGAAAGCATGACACTTCATTTTTAAACATGGTATTTTAAGGTAAGGTTTAGTGAGTTTAGGTTGTATTTCAGGCATTTTTTGTATAAAAAATATCAGTGACATATAAGTATAGAAACAAGTTTCATAAAAATCAGAACTGTGCAGCATTCATAGATGCAAATACATGTATATTTGTATATAAATATATATACATGTCTAAAATATATACATGTATATAAAGGCTATATAAATGGATACACCACGCATAAAAAATGAGACTTTATTTTCCCCATTACTCATTATAAGGCAGTGCTGTCTAATGGGAATAAACTGGGTTAGTAAACTGCTTCTTCAGCAATTTACCTTCACAGTTGATTCCAGATGCAACAATAAGATAAATTATAAGCAAACATTTTTAGATAGCAAAATTATAGGTAAATTAGATTTTTCTCCTCTAAAAATGTATATCATATTTGTAAAATCTTTCTTCTACTTCACAGTGTTCTATCGTGACTTGGTACAAGCTGCTTCAACCTAAGTGCCTTGCTAGCAAAAATTACACACAGAGGATATTTTGCCTCTGGAAAATGAGTTAGCATTTTGACCTTGCTTTATTTATCTATGTCTTTTTATAAAATGTTTTCAGTATGGTCACCTAATTAAACCCAGAGATCATGACCTATATGATTACTCATATTTTCAAAACAGTAGCAGAAAAATTCAAACTCAACTTATTATTTGTATACTGTTTATAAAAAAATGGAGTATAATAATGTATATACCAAAAAACACATAGGACATACTGTTTTAAAGTATTTTTGAAAACAAGGTAATAATTTATGAGAAATTGAAAACCACAGACTCTCCATAATACAGTTTATAAAAGTCTTCTTATTCCTAATGAGAGGGTTCTATTAATTGTAGGCTCATGAATTTTTAGTAAATCTGCCTCTGAGACAAATTGTTAAGGTATTTTTGAGACACAGACTATTACATAATTTATGGGGAAATTAGTTTACTGCAAGCATTGCTGATACCTCCACAACCTTGCTTTTTCCATTTAGACATGGGAAGTCATGAAACAGAACTCCCTTTCCTACCCTTAAACTCATATATGTCAGCTGATAAATCCATGCTATCCATCTCACTCTTCAAACCAGCATCACCATCATTCATACTGGGAAATTTCCCCTGAGACATCCACTGGCATTTTCCAGCAGACTGTCCAAGTCCTGATCACTTTGTTAAGGCAACTGTAAGTCTAAGAAAGCTCCATGGCCCTAGACTTTGGACAAAAAAAATGCAGTTATCAGGTCAGAAACCTTCTTCTCTAAGTGTTTTGATATTCCTGGAGGACAAAGAATCCTGAGTTCTGGACTACTTGTGCATGTTGCCTTCTGATTCTTAATGCAGAAGAGAAACAAGCCATTCTCAAAGCAGACAGAACTTGATTTCCACTTGTTCTCTGAGAATAGCCTGATGTCTGGCAGCATGCAATTTTCTCTTGTGCATCTGCTGACCTTTAGACTGTAACTTCTCTATCCTTTCTACCTGGTGGCCCAGTCTCAGCTGTGCAAATTGAGAAAGATTTGCCTACTGTTCAAATAGACCATAATCCTGCTGGACAAAATTCTCCGGAGATATTTGAGTTGAGATTTTGAGACCCCTCTGAAACTGAGGAGGGCCTAGAATACACATTATTTTTATCCTGAAGAAGCACCTAAGGGTAAAATGAGTTAAATAAATGGTTTATTCCTAGACACCATCAGGATGGACTTGTAAATAATGGGAGCAATACTGCATTCTGAATCCCAGTTGCGCCTAGTTTTAAGTCCAGAGAGGGCAGGATATCAGCCATCTCTTTTTTTCTCTCTATACAGAGGCCTGGTTTAGGTGTCCTCCAGCCACCACACAGTGTTTCAGATGGTCAAACATGGAAATTCTTCCCATTCCAGTGATTTAGGGACCTAGATGGCCATTTACACCAGCAAAACTTCCATCCCTGAAGGTTTGTAACTAGCATTAGCCACGGTAGTATTTGGACCCTTGCCAAATATTAAAGATGTGTTCATATTTTAACAACCGAGTTCTCTTTAAGACTGTGAGCAGCAATATTAACATCCATTCTACTTAATTCTCTCAGGCCTGAGTCATTTATATATACAGAGCTACTGCACACTAGAAACAGCCAACGTCAGCAAAACCAACATATCTGAAACTCTACAAAGCTTCACAAGTCTTAACAGCTTAACAGAACACTATAGCACAGAGGTGTGAAGTTTACTGAAGTCCAATTGATTAAAGTCACATGCCAGTCTTATCTGAAAAGCAAAGAAAAGACGTATTTATAAATATTTGGAAAAGTCTTTCAAACAGAGTTGGTGAGTACAGCTCCCTTGAAGTTATCCCTGTCTTTGTCATACTGGAATAGATCTGTAAGTAATTTAAGATAGCACAGATCCATCATTTTCAAAAGCACATCTAGGCTTACAGAAGCTGAGAGTTTCACTCTGTGAATTTTAGAGCACAGCAGGGGCTTATTTCATATCCATAAAATACTTTGCTGTGCAGTGAAAACTAGTCCCTAACAAACATGCTGGTTTTTTT
>JANHGL010005089.1:0-22240 GCA_024611195.1 Ceyx melanurus | reverse complement strand
GCTTACAGCCGGCGAGCGCGAGAAGGAGCCGCGGAGGGTGAGGCGGGGGCCGACCGGGGGTGCGGGGTCAGGGCAGGGCTGGCTCCCCGCCGCTCCGTGCCCGCCGCCGCCGGCCCGGCCCCCGGGGCGCTCCTCCGCCGCCAGCGCTCCTGATTGGGGCGCCGGGGGGCTCGGCGGGGCCGCGGCGGGGCCGACGTGGAAGGCGGTGGGGCCGCTGACGCCCCGCGGGGTGGAGACGCGACCCCGGGGAAGGCTCGGGAAAGCGGGCGGGCGGGCGTGCCGGTGCGGTGCCCCGCAGCCAGTTCAAAACCACGCAGCCGGCCAGCAGCTGCTCCTCCATCCATCCATCCCTCCTGCTGCCCGAGCCGCGCCCGGGCGCGCGTTCCCCGCGGGGAGATGCGGAGCGGAGCGGGGCCGGGGTGCACAGCCGCCCCCCGCCCCGACTGTGCCCGGCCCCGCTCCGCTCCGGGACATCCCCCACTCGCGCCCCTTCCCACGGGAGGCGGGAATGGCCCAAAACAAAGAAACCCGCCCTCCGGCTACCGTTACGTGTCGTGTCCCCAATTGCGTAAGGTAAACACGGTGCATATATCCCTCCGTAAAGCGCTGTTTACTTTTCTCCAGCCACTTTGACCCGCTGCTGCAACCCCATGCCTTTTGCGTTATACTGCCCGGCTTTCATCACCCGAGGGAGCGTTTCAAGCGGCGGCAGTGCCGAGGCCGAGGCCGGGAGGTGCCTTTGCCACCGGCGATCTCGGAACACGGGAGATGCACCCGGCTCTGCCCGGGCACCGCTGCCCAGCTCCTCATCCCTGATGAGCTTTTCCAAACCTGAGGGGATTGATGCTTCCTGAAGACAGCACCCTGCTTCTCTTCTGCTGAGGTGCTGCCCAAAGTTTTCAGTGCTTAGAGCATTTAGGAGGATGCCACCCCATGTGTGATACTCCCGATGGTCTGCCAAAATGCACTAAACGCACCGTGCAAAGCAGCCAGTGCTCACATTTGGGTCTCTAGTTTTTTTCATCTTCCTTATCTTAATTCTGACTTGGCATTGAATAAAACCCACCCAACCCCTTAGCAATTCAAGCTTGTTGCTTGTTCTGTTCACAGCATCCCCTGTCAGAGCAAGGCCTCACTGCTTTTGGTTTCCACAAAGCATCTGGCACAGTTGTTTTTCTATTATTTCAGTTATTATTCCCTGCTTTTGCTGCTTGCAAGTCATACTAGCATGTTATTACAGGTACTGCAAGAGCACTGTGATTGGTATATGTAAAATGCCCTGAACATAAACATGTAGCCATGCTAATGAGAAGAGAGTGTTGTCATTGGCCTTTGTGTTCCTTGGTTCTCTTGTTTGAAAAGGTGCAGCATGTTTTCAACTCATTGTGTATTATATACATCAGTTACTTGTGTCTAACTCAGTCATTATTTAAAAAAAAAAAAAGCTTTTTTAGAATTCTACTACTGTGAGACTCCAGAGTGGTGATGGAGATGGTTAGTTTCAGAACATTTGGGTTGGTTTCTGCCTTAACACTTGTTTGGAAAGATGTCTTTGACTCTATGCAACTAGGCTCTCTAGTGGAGAGATTTTCCCCAGCAGAAAATCTTCCCTTGTTCTTACCGAGTGTGTTTGTTTGGTAACAGTAGCTCCTGCACTGTGATCTTAACTTGAAAACAAATACAATAGGATGCTCACCAACTCCTCACAACTCCCCTGCTTGCTTCAATTTCCAGCTGAGTCCCTGGCAGAGAGTCTCATCCTCTGTGCCCTGTTTGAAAAAGCAAGAACAAGGCACTAACAGAGTGTGATGGCAGTGTTTGTGCCCACTTCGGTGGAATTTTCCATGTCAAAGTTTTCTCCTGAAGCAGCCTTGTGGAATATCCTCTGTGGCTACCAGCACTTAGCCATGTGACTGCTCTGAGAGGGCTCAGGCAAACAACACCCTCCCTGTTGGCAGAGGAGCAGGGACAGTGTCAGTGCAGAGTTCACACACAGTGTCTGCAGACAGCACTCATCCACTTAAGGAAGCAGCTGAAAGACTTTTCAGCTGCACTGATGTTGTTAATTCCTCTTTGCTTTTCTGATAAAAATAGTTATTCCTTCTATTGTTTAATCTTGGGTAGTACCTAGAATTGAAATATGTTATCTAAATGGCTATTTTTTTGGCCTGCAATCCCCTTCTGTGTAATCACAGGTCAATGGTACTTCTTTGTTTGCTTTTGATTAAATTTGGCCAAGGGCTTTTTTTTCAGCCCTCTCAGCCTTAGCTGGGTCAGCCCCTGCCAGCAGAATCAACACTGCTGATCAAGAAAGGAGGCTGTAGCTGTCAGAGAGGTGATGCCTTTTCCACCAAGGGCATCCTCCAATGAAGAGCAGCCCATGGTTATTCTTTGACAACCAAAGGCTTGCTCCACAGCAACTCCATAGTGTGGGGAAGGAGCTTTCCCTCCAGAGGATGGTGTGGCAGTGCTGTGCTGGTGCCAGCAAGAGCAGGCAGATGTGAAGCAATTCTGTCCCCCTAGTAAATCTGCCCCTGTCCTGTTCTGCTGAGATGCCTCTGGGTCATTTGTTTCTAAACCAGAGGCATCTTAAGCACAGCTGTGGTCTGATCAGAGGCCACAGAGACTCTCTCTGTTTAAACTCACTTCAGTTCAGTTAGACTTCATACTTGTGTGCCTTGCACAGCTTGTTCTGTAGCCTCTAAAGCAGCTGTTTGCACAGTGCAGGCTTTCATCTGCTCTGAGTTTTGGTTTCTCTCAGATTCTGAATAGCAGGTTCTCTGTTATTCTATCTGGCACTGGCTTATTTTGTATATTAACTGCAAGTGATCACAACAGGAGCTGTAACTCCTCCGTGCACACAGAAATAAGCACTAAAATATTACTTGAAAAGTGTCCAACTAGGCAATTGAAGGGATGGTTTCAGCTAAAATGCTTAGAATGAAGCCAACAGAAGTGCCAGGTTAGAATATTCTTAAAGCAGAGCAAGCCTGTGCTCAGGGGTACAGGTGGGGTGTGCTCAGCTTGGCCTGTATGGATCTAGGTGGGAAATCAAGGCTTTGAGCTCCATTAAGTCTTCCCAGCTGGAAATCTTTATGCAAAATCACTTACTGAAATCACTCCTCTGAATATTATTTTCATAGTTTTGAAATTGCATCATGCTTCAGAAGTGAAAACCTCATTTCTCCTCCCCTTTCCTAATGGCAATAATCAGCTGACTCTGGATGCCTAGGGAGAAAGAACTGACTTCAGTCCTTTTTGAGTTGTGGGAAGAGAAAACACAGTTTAGACAAGGACGTGCAGAAATATAATTTGACATGCCAAGAAAAAGACACTAGATTGACTGGTACACCCAGTAATTAAAGATGTTCAGCTTAAATTGCCATCCTCTAATTTTATGCTTTGACTACGTGCCTGTGTGCACACTAAGAAAGCATCTTCCAGGCAAGAGCATTTGGCATCATGAGGAGAGAACTGTTGTTCCACAGCTGCCTGTACATGTTTGCACATGGAAGTGAATCCATAGCAAACCCCGTGGTTTTTAACAGGGCAAAAACTACTGCAGATAAAGATGGAAGAAAGTCAGCAATGCTTTCATTCTGTCAGATACAGAAACTTTGTTTTTTGGCTTTTATAGGCAGCATTTCTGAATGCAGATGCACTTGGAACAACGTGTAAGGCAAAAGTAACCTGAGGACAAGTCCTGTTCTGTAATCCCTGAATCAGATCTGCCAATTAATGGTCAGCCTCACTGGTTTGCTCATCTGGTATTAGGGGGCATGCAAGTCAACACTGCCATTTCCAGTCAAAATCCAGAATTTGCCTCCTTCCTTCCACCAACAGTTCATGTCAGCTTGAATTATGCAAGCAAAACACAAACCCCAGGCCCTCCTCTGTGGTAAGCAGGTCAGGATTATTTTTCTGCTGTGAGCAGAATATAATTTATATTAAAAAAGATTGAGATGCTAACTCAGGCCTTCAAATCCCTATTAGTTCAGGGTCTCTGCATAGTGCTTTCTTGAACCTTTGAGAGAGGGGGGGAAAAAAAAGCAAGGAAAAAAGCAAGCAAGCAAGTTGGCTACTACAGTGTAGATCTGAAACACACTGAAATGTTTGGTTTTGCCAGCTCTCTTATTATAGAGCTTGCTTGTACAAGTCACAGCAAAAACAGACTTGGCTAGTGCTGAGGAAATAGCACAGTGTCTCATGGTATGATGTTATTGCCTGATAACCATCAAGAGGAGGGAGGAAAAGCAGCAATGAAAATGAAATAACCAGGAGCAGCCAAGTGTGGCCAAATTGTACATTTAGAAATGACTGAAACACCATGTCACTCTTCTGGGTAAAAACCCCTCCCATCTTCATGGCCTCACCAAGGAAAGCTTTTTCAGTCCTTTCCTATCATCATTACCAGTTTGAATTCAGATGAGTTTTGCTACAGACTGAGGCTTTTCCTGATGACATTAACATCAAGTCTGCTGTAGGTCAGTTTGCACCCTTCTTTACTCTTGCTGGTCACAGAGCTAGTTTTGAAGTTGCTAGCAATTCTCACTGTAAAGGGAACCTCCAGGCACACTGAAATCCCAAGAGACACCTCAGGTCCTGGCAGGAGTTCTTTGGTACAGTGTATGCTCTGGCACCATAAAGTTTCTTTGATCAAAGAAATCCCCAAACACTTGTTGCATGGTTCCTCCCTCCTTGAGAGACTTCAGTTTAGATTGTTCTGTTGACCTGCTGGGGTTCTAGAGGCCATGGGGATGATGGTCCAGGGGAAGAGGAAGCTTCTCCAAACCTGGGTAACTACATCAAGGTTTCTATTGGCTCTGCACCCATGAGTTCTGGTTCACATATGAAACTCTTCTCCCAGCTGGGTGTGATACTTACAGCAGTTGCTGGAAGAAACCCCTCTGGCCTGCTTCAGGATTCAGAGGCTTTTCATCTGATGTCTTAAAAGACTGCATTTCTTCTGAGAAGAGATGGGTGACAGAAGTAACTCCTGAAGGAACTAATTTCCAAAGGCTACTCCAAATAAGGGAAGAATCCTTTATCCATTAAAATCCTTTCATTATGAAGAAGACAGCAACTGAAAAAAAAAACAAAAACCAAACGAACACATTTTTAATTTTTCTGCTTTATATCTGAATTTGGAAGTGCAAGGTGACTTCTTCAACTTGAAGAAAGGCTACTGCAGCTAGTCCCTTTGCTAACCACTTCAGAAGGCTGGCTTTGCTCCCAGGATGAAGATGAATCCTGTTATTAGGACACTGGGAGGCATTATCAAAGGCAGAAGGCTGTAGCAGGGTTTATTTTGCAGGACTGGGGGTTGCTTTTCCTCCTTCATGTGTTTCACACCTGGTTCAGTAGATAGGAGCAGCAATCTGGTACTTACTGCTCCTGAAGGTGTCATTAGAGCTCCTGCTCTGCAAGCTTCCCTTGCCCAGACCCCAGCATGCTGGCAGAGGCCAGTTACAAGCCAGTCAGTGTCTGGAGCACACCTTGAAAGCCTGCCCATGCTTGGAGAGAGCAAGAGAGGGTGTGAGAAAAAAACCCTGAGGGTGAGACAATATGGTAAAGAGAGAGTATGTATTGAAAGAGAAAGGGAGTGGGGTCAGTTCTCTATCACTGGAAGAAAGCAAAACAATTCCAGTGTTTTTCTTTCCCTGCTCCCCTCGTATGATCCTTGGCTTGCCAGGGACTTGTCTCAGCACAGCATGTTGCTGACGTGGTCGAAGATTGCTTAGTCTGCTGCAGGGAAATAAATCTTGCCCTAACAATGTCCTGTTGCAGCACTTTCTCTGCTGTTCCAACCTGCTGTGGAGGTTTTGAACATCCCATCCATGCTGCCTCCTCTCATACAGATCATTTCATAGACCTTCCCAAAAGTCTTGGCTATCCATCTTCCCTTGGACACCCACGTGCACCAGTGCCACCACCACAGGAGAAACCCTGACACCAGGGACCAATGCTACTCTGTCTAAAGGGGAATTTTGCCTTGAAATCACCTGCAGAGTCACAGGCCTCTGTCTAGACCTCCCTTCTGATATTCTTGCTTTGAAACTTGCCCTCATCAGCATTCAACAGTTGTTCCTGCTGGTCACTGTTTCCTGATTTTCTGTGGAATGGTGAGAGGAGACTGTGATGGAGAAATCCCAACTAAATCTGAACCACTCCTGATATTCCTTCTGTCCGTAGAAAGACTGGAAAGCAAGTAACCAAAAAAAAAAAAAGATGAGAAAACCCCCTAAGGAGTCATGACATTTCTTTTCTAAATTCCACTAAGAGGGAATTCAGTGATTTTCCTGAAGACAAGTGCTGACAGTAATTCACTGCCAGGGAAGGCAAAGACTCCTGATATTTCAAAGCATCTCTCTTTTGAAAGATAAAAAGGGCAGCAGCTCCTGCAGAGAGACACATTCATGTGAGGTTGTTTTGTTGTTGTTTTGTTTAGAGTTGTTTCATTTTTCCTGCTTTTCATCAGATACACCAGGGTGTTTCTGTTTCATTGTATGGCTGAGAACTTACTTTTTAAAAACAAATGATGACAGTGCAAATCTAGTGAGACTGAGTCAGTTTGCTCTAAAAAGGACCAAAGGCAACCAAAGTCTGTGGCAACTGTTCTTAATTTCACACAAAATCTCTTCTCCTTCTGTCTGTATCTTTCTTTTCCTATTTATTTGTGAATTAGAATGGAACAACCTCGTGCTATCAGGGGACCCCAGACAGTCTGAAGAGAACCTATTTCCATCTGTTTGTATTTTGCTAAGCTTTGGTCTCAGATACTTGGAAACTTTATCTGGCATCCCTAACTCCTAATTCTTTATTTAAGGTTGAAATACAACTCTCACTTAGGCACTCAGCAAACATAAAAGCAAATGACTGACGGAGTCTGTGTGTCACTTTCAGTTCTTTTAAGTGAATGTTTTTCTTTTTTTTTTTTAAATCCATATCAGTGGAATGTGACTCTGTAGTGGGGATTTGAATCCCATTATCACATAACACAGCTGTAAACCTCCAAATCACATTCCTGGGAATTTCTATCCCTGGTGACTTTGGTTATTGTTATCTTTGCACATCTGGGTCCTGGTCTGTCAGGGAAGTCCAAATCACAATCCATGCTAGAAAAGCAAACATTAGTTAAGGTTTGACAGCCACATTTTCTAAACCCAAAGTCAATAACTTGCTGTAAGTTTATGGGCCAGGAAGAGGCTTTTGGCAGTTCAGTTCACAGCCAGACAGGTTGTGATATGTAATTATGGACAGAAACATAATTGGTCTAATTTTGCAATTCATTAGTCTAATAACTAACTAGTTAGTCACTGTTAGAAGGCCTCCCCACTACTTTTCATACTTAAACATCATAAAAGCTGTGAATTTGTTCTTCCCTACTTCATTTATTCTTCTTGTAATGTTTGCCTTCATTTTATCATTTTATTTAAATCAATGGTGTTTTTTTTTTCCTACCAGTCTGTTCCTTGCCTTCTTTCCCTTCTTTTATTTTACTGAAGAGCTGTAATTGCTAATCAATAGCTCTCAGTTCCTCCCAGAAAAAAATGTCTGCTTGTTCAGATTGCAGAGATTAGGAAGACTTCAAATATTCATGGGCATTATTTAGCACTTTTGTTTATCATATAGAGCCTATGATTTACTGTGTAAAACATATCTATAGAAAAGTGGGGTCACCACACAATGAGTATTTTATTTAAATAGATAATGAGCAAGCACTATCTTCACTTTTTACTCTAAAAAGTACTAAAGGTCTTGGGGTTTCTTTTGTTGGTGAATTTCTCTTAACATCTTTCCAGCTTCTTGACTGACCCATCCCTGCCTTAGGTGTATCAAATCAGTTGCTCTAATGCTGACAGCTCACTATACTTCAGTGTGTAGTTTCCAGGCAAGTGAATATCTTACCTGTAGCTAACAGGAGAAGAAAAAGCATCATTTCTGTAAAGCATTTAAGATTCACTGGCAGTATTGCATAAGAAATGCATTAAGCTTTACATTAAACACTACCTGTTCCAAGATTAGCCACTGTTTGGTTACAGTCAACAAGGGACTAAAAAAAAAGAGGAATTCTTTCTCATCTGCTTCAGCCCTAACAATACATTGTGAATCCTCTCTTTTAGGGAATCAAAAAGCCTTTTACTGAAGTGATTAAAGCCAACATTGGAGATGCACATGCCATGGGACAGAGGCCAATCACCTTCCTCCGTCAGGTGAGAACCCCAGCAAATATTACTCATTTTTTAGGATGTTCAGCTGCCTTAACCTCTGTCAGCTGTGTGGAGTAGCAGAAATGATTCCCCAGATGCACTTAGACTTCCAAATGTTCATTTCACAGTCCTGTGCCTTGCTTGCTGAGTGTCCCCTTGCAACACAGTAGCTTCCCTTCCTTTTCAGAGCATGCTGCCTCCTGCCACTGCTCCTGTGTTACCAACCAGCACAAGAATCTACATTTGTGTGTTATTCCTAAAACACAAGCCAAGCTTCACATGAGCAGTACACTATTTACTGAGCATCCCTTACACACAGGTGTAAAATCCTCAGTGAATTCAGAGTTCCAGGACAAACAGAAGCTGTCTAGAACTGGGGGGCCAGGAGATGATGTTGTAAGGTCAGAGCTCCTTCTTTTTCAGCTCCAGTGTTATTAAAGAAAATACTGGGTAAAGGAGAACTACTTTCTTCCCATGACTGTGTGCACACAGATTAATTCTTTAGTCACAGTCCCACAGGCTAACAACAGCCTACCCATATTATAACACATCAGTATAAAATGAGAGAGACTGGAACAAATTAAGCTGATCTCAGCCAAGACCTCCAGATTCTATGTGTCTTAAATTCCTTCATAAACTTAATTCTACTGGGTCATGTTTCTACTTTCACTATGTTCTGTATCACCACTTCTCATTAAATATTTCCCACAAAGTAGTAACAGCTCTAAGTTATTTTTGGGGAAGGATTATTGGAACATGCAACTGGGACTTGAAAATGTCATCATGTTTCTCAGTTCTGCTCCATATATCAACTCTTCATTTCTTGTCAATAAAGTGGGCCAGTAGTACACAAAGAGTGAAGGACAGAGCTGTTCAGAGATAGCAATAATGGACTGTAGCTGACTGTGTTTGCACTCTACATAGCTCACTTGGTCTCCAGTCTGCACTGTTAATAACTATATAATATATATAACTTGCAATTAAATAATAATGATAATAACAACTATAATAATACTAAAAATTAGCTGTTAATAACAGTTAATAATTCTGTAACTGTTTTTATCAGCAGAACCTGGAACCCAAGAACTTTTCTTCCCTTTTCTAAGCACTACCCTTGAAAAAACCAACTGCAAACTCTTAATCTGGTTGAAATCACCTAGTATTTGTGATCTTGCTTTCCAAGGGAAGTTAACAGTAGTATTACCAGCTTCAACCAAGCACTTAGAAGTGGGCAATTTCCATCTCCTTGGCACCCTAGGTCGTGGCACTGTGCACATACCCAAACCTGCTGGACAGCCCCAGTTTTCCAGAGGATGCCAAGAAGAGAGCCAGGAGGATCTTGCAGGGCTGTGGAGGAAACAGCTTGGGTAAGTGAATGCTTCAGGGGGGATTAGAGCCAACAAAGGTGCTTTCCATATCTGCAGGGCTGAGATTTCTCACCTGTGTATTAGATCATGACAAGTGCAAGGGGAGGTGGCCTAGGGATAGAGGAGAGCTCTTAAAGTGCTGCGTGCTGTGGAAGCTTTGGGTGGCTTCTGAGTGTGTTTGTCAGGACATGAGCTGGGTGTCAGGAACTGGGGTGCTGAGGTGACAGTGCTCAGCAGAGGGAAGGCTGCACAGCTGAAAGCCAAGGGAGTGCTACCTGAAGATGTCAAATCCCTGCTCCTCCAAGGTAAAACAACCCTTGAGAGAACTGAAGAACACTGCTCCTGCAGGAGCATATGTGGAATATAGACAGAAATAAGTAAAAACTTCACATGTTCAGTAGAGGGGAAATGAAAGAGACAAATTCTTGATCACCTAGCAACTGAACTACCTCCTGATGTGTGAGAAATGCTCCCAGAATTTCCAGTCTGCAGATAGTGTTACAGCTGCTGGGTACAGCAAAGCATCTGGCACACTCCATTTCCTTCTTCCAGGTAGGCTAACAGTGCCATTTCAGAGTGGGAATATTTCTTCATCTGTTTGATTGTGGGGTTTATTTGCACTGGCATATTTTGAAAGTAGGTGCTGTGAAACTTAGTAAAATAAATAAAATCTAAATAGTTGTCATGTTAATTCAGCCTGGGGCTGTTCCCAACAACACAGCCTAAACCAGGATGTATTTTATCTTCACCTTTTTTGCACTGGGTTTGTTTCTATACACAGAACATTAAAAAAAAAATGTTTATCAAAATGGCAAAGTTCCTCTAGCTCCATGAATCCCTTTGCTGGCTTACTTTGGAACAATGAATCCACACAGTACTGGCTGGCATGTGGGAGTTACTGGGAACACAGCAGAATTTTGCCTCAGCCTTTCTCTGTAGTGATTTTCCAATTCAGGGACATGGTGAAAGTTCTCAGAATGCTGGGTCTTGGCCCCATGCTGGAGTGAAAAGAAAGGAATTCAGCCTTGCATGGTGTTCAGAAATATGTTGTCTCTGTGCAAAACTGCCTTTTCAGCAGATCACATACTTCAGGTCATTTGCATTAGCTCAGCAGACACTGAGGAAATAAGCCTCAAACAGTTACAATATGCAAATAAAATGATCATTCTTTCATTTCAGTGGGTAAATTGAACTTCTGTAAGTAACTGGAGTCCAAAATATTTTATTCCTGTTATGATACATACCAACTGTCCTTCTAGATTCCTGAAAACTAAAACCAGTGTGGAGCTTTCTGCTCTGCTGTACTGGTTCGTGCTTTCTCTCCCCCCTTCCTGTCTCCCCTTACCACACATCAGCCCCTTCTCTTGGCATTAATTGCTCATTAGCCTCTGACAGCACTCCCTAAAGATGTTCTGGGCAAGGGCATGTGGAGATGAATGGAAGTTACTCCAGGGAGCTGTGTTGCTAGTCTGACAACTCACTCCTCTTCAAGGCTGAAGAGAAGAAATTGGCTTGCTGAGGAAAAAGCCAAGGTGAAAACCCAGCCCCTCCATGGAGCTTTAGGTGCTGTGTTGTGCTCTGATAAAACCTTTGTGCCCTGAATTACCATTTTATCTCGTGCCATTGTGCATTACCTGCAAAGGTTGTCTTTATAAGTGATGCTTTTGCAGACGGATTACCAGGCAGACTGCTAGCACATAACTAAGAGGCAGGCACAATTATTCCGCTCCACCCTCCAGGCAAAGAAGATTCTGCAGCTTTGTGACAGTGTTCTGAATTAGATGTACTCTTGTCACTTCATTGTCCATCAGTCTTAAGCTTCCTAGCTTGAATCCATTCCTCACCTTGGTTGAGGCTTCTTTTTAGTCTTTATTTATTGCACAAGCTCAGCAGTGATGCACACAGGCATCCAGCATCCTCCTGTGTTTGGTAGTGCTCTCTAAGCTGCACCTCAGGCTTATGGACTGCTGTGATCCTAGATGTTTCTGCTACAAGGAAATGACAAGTGGCTGTGGGAGATGCTGTGGGAGGAGAGAGAAGCACTTTAGGATTTTTGGGGTTCCAGAGAGTGGGAGAAAATGGTATTATTTTCATACTGTAGTTGGAAATGTTATTTTTGTCACAGGTTTGAAGAAATTATTTTCCTTTCTGTTGCACTTGCTCCCTCTGTTCCTTATTCTCATTCCTTAAGTAGCTGTTGGTTCACATGCTGAAGTGGTTTTCAACATAAAGCAACTGGAGAGAGTCAAAATGGGATTGCTGTCATGGTTTGCAAAGTAGTCTTTAAAGCCTACCTTTTGCCCATCTATTTTGGAGTTTTGTTTTTGTTTTAGTGGCTACTTATTGTACTTGTTCAATTCCAAATGAATTCTTTTGCTCTGTGAACAAACCAACTCCCTTTCCTACTCCTTGACAAAAAACCCAGCACAATCCTGGGCATCCAAAGCCCTCCTGTACACAAACTGCTCCCTAGAATGCTAGCCCAGGTGATTTGCTAGCACACAGCAAAATCTGATGTTCAGTGAACTCAGTTCTCATCTCACACTCTGTTTTTCCCAGGATCTTACAGTGCTAGTCAAGGTATAAACTGCATCCGTGAAGATGTTGCTGCATATATTAAAAGAAGAGATGGAGGAGTTCCTGCAGACCCAGATAACATCTATCTCACCACAGGGGCAAGTGATGGCATTGCTGTAAGTGTTCACATTCAACCTGAACCAGAATCGTAGTCACCTTTGGAAATACAGATCCCTGCTGAACACCTGGTCTCCCAGCTCCTATGAGCTTGGCCTGACAGATACTGAAGCAACACTAAGTGGTTTTTTTCATGACACCTAGTGGCAGAGGTCAGAACAACCATGTTCTGACACAAGCAGTTCTGATGTCAAGTGAATTGGCTTTCCAGAGTTCATGATGCTAAGTGCTGTACCTTAGATAAAACTGCTGTTGTTTCATGACTGGGGGGACAGAGGGAGTTAAAGTTTTTTAAATTGCATTTGGTCTTTATGATACATTTTGGGTGCTTAGTATTTTTAAACTAGTGGTGGGTACAAAAGGATGGTGATTATCAATCAGTAGCTTAGCAGCTGACTTGGAATGTGAGAAGAGGCACAGAAAGACAGATTTTCTTCTAGAACCAATGAGAAATTTAAAGTTACTGCTGCTATATCAGAAGATATTTATGTTACACTATTAATTACACTTTGAAAAGGATGCCTGCTTTTGATTACTCTGGAATTCACATCTCTCCCTTGATTATAAAGGCAAGAAATCCCTCCACCTCCTGCACCAAATGGACTCTTTTGTTTTATTCACATGGAAAAAGCTGATGCACAGACACAAAACACAGGTGCTGAGCATGGGTGAGCCCTCTGGGCTGACCTCAGCTCAAACATGACATGTCTGTCTGTGTCTTCTGAGCATGAACTGCACATGATACATTAGATTTCCATCCCAAGACAGGCAGACTTTTGGTCTCTTCTGTTACTTGAAAATGAACCCATAATGTGAGTCTCCAGCTTTGATCCCACCTGGCAGAAATGGATTGTAATCTTAAAGCAGGTCTCTGTTCAAAAGGAGAACCTCCCCAGGCCTCAGTGCTAATGTGGGGGTTTATTTATTGTCTTGAGACAAAATGAGTGGAAGGCAACAAGCAGCAACTAGCTGAGGCTTCTTTTCTTACAAGTGGGCACAGAAGAAAAAATCATGATCTTGACATTCCCATTTCCAGCTTTCCTTCAGAATGTTTTTCCTGAATTCTGCAGCTGGTCAGATACAATCTGTAGAAGCCATGACATGCAGAGCAATTCCATTAAGCTGAGTTAGATCCTCCTCAACTTAACTTGAAATACATAATGCTGTTTGCTATGAGAAAATGCCTGTATGCTTCTAGCACAGAAACCTACCTTAAATCTACATTTTTAAGACTAGTAACTTACCACAGAGTACACTATTCATTCTGGTGTGTGACTGGTTTTTTTTTCTTCTTTGAATTCCTCCTTTTTCCCCAGACAATTTTAAAGATCCTGGTCTCAGGAGGTGGCAAATCCCGCACAGGAGTGATGATCCCTATCCCACAGTATCCCTTATATTCAGCAGCCATATCTGAGCTAGATGCTATCCAGGTGAACTATTATTTGGATGAAGAAAATTGCTGGGCTTTAGATGTGAATGAGCTTCGCCGTTCCTTGCACGAAGCTAAGGCTTACTGCAACCCCAAAGTCCTCTGCATCATCAACCCTGGAAATCCCACAGGTCTACAGCAATTTTGGTTTATGGATGGGGTTTAAAACCACTTTTTAATGTATTCTTGTATTCTTTTTTTTTTTTTTTTCTCCTTTTTTCATTCACTTGACATTGTGGGCAAATCCTAAATACCTATCAAGTGTGTTCTTGAGATCAGAGCTGTAAGTAGGACAGCACATCATTCTTTTAGACACACATTGGGCATCGTGGAACTCCAGGGATTTGGGCAAAGGATCTCTTCACTGGATCCCATTTGCATCCACTGCTTCCAGTGAACGTTTGGAGACTTGTGGAGTGACCTTCAGTCACTTTTTGTCTTTACAAAGCCCTTGTCTCTTGAGAGCTGCAGGCACCTTGTACTCAGTGGCAACCACTGCCTCCCTCAGGACACATTGGTTTTCTGAGTAGTTGAGGTTTTTTAATGAGAAACTAGTTCCCACTTAACTGTGGGAAATATATGTGTTCCATCTATGGAAAACACACGTGTTTCAGATCATCAGTTATACACAGAGTACACGTAGGAAATTATTGATTGGTTACTGTATCTCACACTTTTTTGCTTGAGATGGACTAAATTACCCTGAACCATAATTCCTCCAAAAAATGTCCTTAATTTCACTTAGTCAATTGAATTATAAAATCCAGTAGCACCTTAAAGAGGGATATTTTATTAAAAAGCTAGTAGTCTGACAAAAAGATTTGCATATATAAGATTTGTATATATAAGCCCCACTAACTTTCTTCTTGTTTTAAAAATCAAACATACAGGACAGGTGCAGAACAGAAAGTGCATTGAAGATGTGATACACTTTGCCTGGGAAGAGAAACTTTTTCTTCTGGCTGATGAGGTAATGGAATATTCTGTTTTCTCAAGAGCACAGTGAAGAGTCTGTATGTAAGGTGGAATTTTGTTCCATGTGTGGTATTGGTGTTTTTTTGAAAGACACCAGGAAGAGCTTTCCTGGAACTGAAAACCTGTGTGGTACTCTGCTTCAAATGGAAGAAAGGGAAAGAAATGTAGCAAGTAGAAGTGGTTATACAAAGCAAAAGCTTCACTGTTAAGTAGGGTCACAGCAGAGAAAATCCATCAGTACTGTAACAATCACTTACCAAAGAATGTCTTCTCCTTGCCTTCCCTGCTGAATGTCAGCACTGCTTCTCCAGCCCAGATCTGGCTCTCTGAAAGGCCCTGGCTGTGGGAACAGAGCACATTAATGTCTTCTGACTGTTCAGGTTTACCAGGACAACGTGTACTCTGAGGGATGCCAGTTTCATTCCTTCAAAAAGATCCTGTATGAGATGGGCCCCGAGTACTCTAACAATGTTGAGCTGGCCTCTTTCCACTCCACCTCCAAGGGATACATGGGAGAGTAAGTCTGCTCTGCTTGGCTTTGGGGTTTTTATTTCACCTCCCTCATTCATCTGCTTGGCCAGCTGTTTGATGTTAGTGACCTGAAGGTAATCTGCTTCACTCTCTTCTATTAGTTGTAACTAGAAACTATTAAGAAGCATCCCAAGTGCAGCATAATGGATGAGTGGTTTTCAAAGTCTTGTTTCAGGCACCTAAAGGTGAAATCCTACAGTCCTAAGGCAGAGCTGTAATCAAGGAAAAAGCACTCCAGTGAACAGCTGAGGAATCACTGGACATTAGATATTACAAGTGTTTGGGTTTCGTTGTTCTGGGGAGGAAGAGATGGAAGAAAAATGATTTTCTGCTGCAATGATTGCTGCTGCAGCCCTTGCTCTGAAGCAGACAATCCCAGTTAATCCCACTGGCCTAACAGGGAAGCTGCATGGACAGGTTTTTCTCTGGGCTTGGTGACATATCCATCTTAGCTCCATCCTGAAACATGATCAGCAGAGCAGCTGTTCCAACAACCTGCATGCTACATGCTGTGAGAGCCCCATTAATTGTCTTCCCACTGCTGCAGTTCCTTTCATTGCTTCTCCAGCATTTATGCTCTTGGTGTCAACTGATCTCCTCTGCTCCCTTGAATCACAGATGTGGCTACAGAGGGGGTTACATGGAGGTCATCAACCTGCACCCAGAAATTAAAGGGCAGCTTGTGAAGCTTCTTTCTGTTCGCCTCTGTCCCCCAGTCTCAGGACAAGCAGCAATGGATATTGTGGTGAATCCCCCAGTACCTGGAGAAGAATCTTATTCCCAGTTCATAAAGGTCAGCACTAACATGCCTGTCCTTCTCTGTATCTCCTAAACCTGTCCTAAGTGCTGTGAACTCAGATGTGCATGGAGAACAGACTTCTTCCTTCCCACAACCATGCAGGGTACTTTAAATTAACTCAGTACCATTACCTTTAAGAATATTTTTTTTATTCCTAAAAGAGTCCTTTGTTTAGGAGCCAAAAAAAAGGTGGCATTATCAAATCAGCTTACTTGCTGATAAATTCCACTTCTCTCACTGCATTCAGGGAAGGCTCCTTGAAACATGGTGGTTTGCTCTGCTGTTTTTATTGCCCCTGCAAAGAGGTGAAGCTGAACATTTGCCTTCCTTTTCAACAGGAGAAGGAGTCTGTTCTGAGCAATCTTGCCAAAAAAGCCAAGCTAACAGAAGACATGTTTAACAAGGTGCCAGGGATTCACTGCAACCCCCTCCAAGGAGCTATGTATGCTTTCCCACGGATCTTTATTCCCTCCAAAGCCATCGAGGAAGCCAAGGTCAGTCAGTCCTTTTTACCCCAAGCCATTTTAACCTTCACCCTGCCACTTCTAGCAAGCATTCTGCATTCCAGAGTTAGCTCAGGAAGCTACAGAAGCAGTGCTTCACTGACTATAGATGGTCTTAAATGTAACAGCACCTTTCTTGCAAGAGAGGAAAGCAAAGCAAAGCATTTCAGCCCGGTGGCAAGGCTTCCAGGTGGAAAATGTTACCCAGGGAAGTTCATGTTACATAGATTCAGTCCCAGAGAGGGCAGGAGGCTGGGCCTGGGCACCCCCAAATTGCTGCCTGTGCCTTGGCTGGGAGATTTCCTTACAAATATCTTTTTTTCCCCCCTTAATTTGAGTTGGAAAGCTCCATTTCTAAATGGCAGGTTGTTTTGTGCCTAACTAGGGCTCTGTTCCCTAAGAGGTAACATTCCTCTTTAAAGGGCATTTTCTCAGCAGAGCTGAGTACAAAATGAGGGCTGGTTTGCAGCTGATGATTTGATTGGAGATACAACCTGCAAGCCTTGAAGGTCTTCCATAGTTATTCATCAGAGGCTTTTCTAGTCAGCAGATAATTCAGAGGAAAAAAATAGTAACTGCCAGTGGAAGTGGAACACACAGCTCTCAAATTAATTTCATCTGTCAGATGTCAGTGGCTTAGATTTTTCTAAGTACAGGTTTGTGACTTTTGACAAAGAATTACAAGCAAGAAAAACAATTTAAAACCTTTCACTGAAGGTTCTTCAGCCTTGTTCCTCCACGTCCTGTTATTTCATTCACACTGTGAACTGTCCCTTGAGCTATTTTTCTTCCTTTTCTTCCTCTAATTCTGCAACTAATAATGTAAGATAAGGTCTCAGGAAGAAAAGCAAGCATTAATTCTCTATATTTGGAATATTTTGACTTCAGTAACTCCAAAGCAGCCATTCTCTTAGGTTCATAAAATGGCACCTGATATGTTCTACTGCATGAAACTTTTGGAAGAGACTGGAATATGTGTTGTGCCTGGAAGTGGATTTGGCCAAAGAGAAGGAAGCTACCATTTCAGGTACCATTTCTGGTTTTTATGTCCAAGCACCAGCTCAGTACTTTCTCTTGTGATGAAAATGAGGATTTTTATTCCTGTAGTATCACTTTCTACTGGACATTTTAGTTGATCTGCTAGATGAGCCATGCAGGTTTTTACACAGCTTGCTGCTCTAGTTTATTCTGGTTTTATACACTGACATTTGAAAAGCCTTCTCCACAAAACAAGCAATAATAATAGATTATACTCTAATCTTAACCTTGGCAAAGGATTGCAAAAATTATTCTGCTTTTTCTGGACTGTGAACATGAACTATGTTGCTTTTGCTTCCAATAAACACCACTTTAATCCAGCTGAGCCACTGAGAGCTGGAATTTATCATGGAATTTAGCCTTGTTCAGTCTGAAGCAACTTATCAGAGGCCTTTAGCTTCCCAGTCCTGCTATCTGTCTGATTAGATACCTGGGTACCTGCAGCTCCAGGGGAAGCCACTGAGTCCATTCCTGTCCCAATGTGGGAAAAACATTTTGTTGCCTAGTCTTGAATTACATATTCAACATTGCAGATTATGGCTGCAAACTACAGTGTGGGATCTTGCACTGCTTTAATGCTTCTGAATTCAGCTTTCAATTTAAATGTGCATTTGCTCATAACTACCTGCCCCTAAAGTTTAAAAAAAAAAAAAAGGTATAATTTGGCATAACTACCCCAAAAATGGACACTGAGTTGCTGGTTTTTTTTACTGATAACCTGTAGCACTCAACAGAAAAGATCATTTCTTGAATTCCTATATATTAACCAAGTGAAACAAATTGCTCTGGTTCAGTACTGTAGTTCAAGTAAAGCACAAATGCAGAAAATAAGAGGATCACATCAAAACAGCTACTAAAATTAACACATTACTAGCTGTGCCCTGAGATGAATCAAGATCTGTGCAGAGACCACAGTTTAGTTGGGTTTGAAGATAATGTGGCTTGTTTTCTCTCTTCCTTTAAATATTATTTTGCAGAATGACCATTCTTCCTCCAGTAGAGAAGCTGAAGATCTTGCTGGAGAAAGTGAAAGACTTCCACATAAAGTTCCTTGAAAAATATGCATGAAACTCCAGTGGCTTTTTCCCCTCATCCAGTCCCCTTGAAGGCAAATGCAGAAATGAACTAAGATGTGCTGAGAATGTGCTGTTCATCTAATTTAACTCAATTCAGAATAGACAGAACCAATCTCAGATACTGCCACAACTGCTCTGAATATTCAGTGTGGTATAGAAGACATTGGGACACCAACCTGGGTTGTTTAAGGGGAAAAGGGGAGGCTGAAGACAGCAGGGAGAAGAAAAGAGTCAGTAAATGATTTTGTGCCTTGACTGGAAGTGACATTTGGGAACTTTTGATTCAAGAGGCTGGGGAAGGAAGTTGTTTATTAAAATTACTACTGTTGTGGGTTTTTTTTTTTACAAAACAGAAATGCCAAGAGCAATTGTTTAGCTAGAAACATGTTTCCAATCTTAAAATTCTACTATAAAAAAAAAACAAAACCAACAAAGAAGCCTACGTGATAGGTCCTGTTTTGTTTAAAAGTTGTTGTGAAGTATGAAGTGTTCTCCCACTCTGAATGCTCATTTCAAAATCCAATCACCTTTGGCAGACTTGTGCAGGTACCTTTGAACTTAAAAAGAAATCCTGCCACCACAGCATACATTTTTGACCAGAGGAGTGAACACATTGTCTGCCTGCACCTCAATTTAATGAGCCTGAAACAGAATGAGGAACATTGACTTGTGTTCAGGACATTATCCCAGCATCAGAGCACTGAACACTTCTTCCTCCAACAACCCCCTGAGTTCACTCCTGGCTTTGATGGACATGCAGCACAGTCTGGTGTGAGCACTGTCAAAAATCCAGTACTGCTTCAGAATTGCTTTATCCATGGAGAACATTTGTTTGGAAGCACGTGACTGAGACCAGAATCCAGCTTGAACTGGGAATGTTGCTACCAGGGGAAATGCCAGGGGTAGTTTCTAATGAAGAAAAAGAGTATTTCTTGCACCAATAATGTAAAAATAAGGATAGCACAGCTCACTCAAATCTTCCACAGACATATTGGTGGCTGAATGCATCCCCCCCAGCTAAAGCAGGTGTCTGTCTGGGAGGACAGCTGTGTTCCTCTCTGAACCTGGCTCTGTTTCCCTGCACCACAAAAGGCTTTTTTCCTCCAGAGCTGGAAGCTGGACACCTTCTGCCAGCACTGGGCAGGACTGAAGGGACACAGCTTTCTGTACCCACCCAAGAAAGCATGAGCATTTTTCAGGCTTAGGCTCAGCAGTTACAGAATTTAGTCCTTAAGAGCATCTCATTTAATCTAGTGATGAATTTCAAGTTATTCAGAAGTCAACTCATGGAAATGTCTACTAAGACTGTTAGGCTGCCTTTGTTCAGCCTCCCCTGCTGATCCAGCCTCCCAAAGCCAAGGGCTAGAGACTCACCACAGGGATAAAGCATGTGCCAATCTGTGTGGAAGACAAGGGATGGGCCAAGAATTGTCCTTGCAACAGCAGCCCCTGGTCTGTCTGTAGTGTGCTGCTCCCAGTTAGCTCCCAGTGCTGTGAGAACAACCTGGGACTGCCCAGTGCCCTGCCAGAGGTGCCAGGCCCAGGAACACAAAGGGCTGCTCCAGAGTTGCTGCTGAGGCTTGGGGGGGAAAGAATGTGCTTTTATCCTTGGAGAAATGGACTGCTTGGAGGACACTGGTGTTGCTGCCATCCCCTGAGAAATACCTTTTCTCTGCTAGCCACTTAATATGCACTAGTAAAACAAATCCAGAGAGCTAAACTCTAGTAAGAGGTCAGAATATTGATGTAAAAATCAGACAAACAGCACTTTCCTATTCTGGGAATGTATCCAAATCAGATCTGGCTTTGGGTTTGTACTGCAGTGTAGGCTGAAGCCAAGATCTAACTAGGGGAGTTAGAATATTTTTTTATATTTTTGTAACTACAACTTTTTCATGGGGTAGTATTTGTAATCTAATGAGTCAATAGATTTTATATTTGCCTTGCATTTGCACCTGATACTTCTGGAAAAAAAAAATGTAAAGGTTTACAAGTTTCTAATGATAATTTACATATGTGAAAGGCTTTTTGTTTAAGTCAGGACAGCAGTTCTTTTAAATCAAAATAGAATGGCATAAACTGAGGTTTTTTTCTAAACATTCTATTATGGTGCCTTTTATGTTTCTGACATTACAAGGGTTAACAATCTGTTCTTGATGCATCTCTTATGGAAGGGTGGTGATTTCTATGTCCATCCACAATATTTGTATGTACTGTGCTAAGGTTAATGTGCATTTTTGTGGAAGAATCCTGTAAAGCTAAGAAAAGAGGCTTATTTTCAATGTCTTTGAAATACTTCATTGATAACAGACAATCCTTACTTTCAGCTGCATGCTTCTAGGTTTGATTTTCCTACAGGTGCTCCTTCTAATGGTACTTCAGTTGTATGAGACTTCCAAATAATAAAGCACATGTTAAAAAAAAACCCCACCCTATTAGTTCTTCATTTCCTATGTCATTGAAGCAACACTTTCTGGATTTCACTAGGAGGCATTTCACTTCAAATTAGCATTTAATCCATATACTACTAGATTTCTGCATCAGTTCAATTTATAGACTTGAAATTTGTCAAACTACTTAGCACAAAACTATTCCCTACCAGTGCAGAACTGTACACAAAGATGTTCTTGGGCATGTCTTACAAGCAAGCCAGACTTGGCTTTCTTTGGGTCACTTTCCATGACCCAAAAGCAGGCTGTTCTACTCTTTGGATCAAGTATTTGAGTGTTTTCTGAAGCAGAAACATGTACCTGTTTCTTGGGGGAGAAGGCTGTTTGTTTTACAAACAGAACATGGTCTGATATAAAGTGGCTGATGGTCAGTCAGATTTTTGACAGCTTTTTCTGAGGCTGTCCCATCAGTAGGTGAGGACACTGCCAGAAGATTCAGAGGAAGCTACTAACTTCAGGGAGCTTGCAACATCAGTTGCATGCAGGGTGTGAAAACCACACGTGTTTTAAAGCACTATCCAAATTCTGGTTTACACAGATCCTTGGTCAATACAGAATAAATAAAAATACCTTTTGTATTTGGACAAAACCTAAGATACTCATACCCCTGCTGTGATTATTATTATTTGGATGCTGGTAAAATGTTTCTTTCTGCAAGGAATTCTACTTTTAAGGATATGGCCTTGAATATTTTTATGCATGAAATATTATATGCAGTCATGCCTTTCTAATCACAGAATGGTAGGGGCTGGAAAAGACCTCTGGAGATACCTAGTCCAACCTCCCTGCTAAAGCAGGTTGCAAAGGATGGTGCAGGTAGGTTCTGAGCATCTCCAGAGAGGGAGACAATGTGTTTATTAAATACTACCACATGATGATGTGTTTATTAAACACTCTTCACCAGGTTAGAATTTACACAGCCTGTAACCATCTCATCAGGCAGAACAGGCTCTGCACTTGCTGGCTTTGAAGCACTGTATGGGCTGCACAGTGGAGCAAGAACATGTCATAGAGTAGCTAAACCCAAACCTCAGCTCTCAAACAAAAAACAAAGCTCTCGTTTCGATACAGTGAAGAAGTTTCCCATTACCTGTGCAAAGCCTGGCAGCATAACCCTGCCTTCAACACACCTTCTCTCTTCAACACCCTCCGGTGCCGCTCGCTTCTC
>JANHGL010005088.1:0-13094 GCA_024611195.1 Ceyx melanurus | reverse complement strand
ATACACAAAACCAGGTTTTAATACCTGAATCATGCTGCAGCAGTCCAGGGTCTGGAAACTGTAGAAAAGGAGGTCTTGCTTGTTGCACTGAATCAAAGTAGGGAAGGATCTGTTTCTTTAGGTTTGACTTCAAGGCCTTCATTTCACAGGTATATGGATAAGGAGGATTTGCTACATACAAATATGGAGGTGCTACAACTACAGCTGGCAATACACACAGATCTCTATGAAACAAACCAAAGCTTTAATGTACCATTTTTTAACAGCTTGGGCTATTAACCACTCAAAATCTAAGATGTCTGCATGGAAGCATAAAGATGCTGGCTAAAGGTAAATGGAATTAGATCAGTAGGTGAAGTTTTATGTTAACATCATGTAAATGCCAAAACACTGAAGATCAGAACAAGGTAAAAGGGAATTACCACTATCTGTAAAGTTCCTAAGATAAGCTGACATACAACTCCTACTTTTTTGTAAGTATTCATGCAGTACAAATACAGGCTGTATGCACAGAATTGCTATATAAAAATTGCCATGGAATTATTAAGAGATTTTAAATCTCAGAATGATCTAAAATTATACATCAGGGTTGCAAACAGATTTTATATAAATTAATTTAGTGTGCAATAAGGATAAAAAAAGGCAATCCATTTACCACTTTTAGCTTTTACAGTACTTTACATAGAGACCCTGGTTTGGATGGTAGTTTACACCCATTAAATTTGTGCAATGATTGCATAATGGATTATTCTCAATTACCTCATAACAACATCCTTCAGGGCAATCTGTTGCTGCTTCAGTGTCAGAATGAGTTCTTGAAATGGATCCTTCAGAACCTCTGAAGTACTTAGATTTGGATGGCAATTTGCAAAGCCAGCCCAGCACCATTTGTTAATCCTGGCAGAACAATGCAGGAAGATTTTTCTTTCATTGATCCAAGAGCAAATTTCCAGCAAGTCTCTGCCATACAGGGGGGTTCGGGAACAACGACGCTCATTCCCAAAGTATATTTTGTCCAGGTGTTCCTTTAGTTGTCTTTTTTCTTCTGTGATAGCCTTTAAATTCAAAACAATTTTCTGAATGTGTTTTGACCAGATAAAGCTTATGTGAAAAATAACTTTATGCAAAAGAAAGAGTTGAAAATAAGGATACACTAGTTAATGCAAGAGTTCCATGCTTCACATATTAAAGCTTTGACTATTTCAGCAAACAGATTTGTACACACGAGTCTTGTAAATTATACACTGCTCATGATAAAGTACATCCTCTAGCATATAAAGAGCACAGTACCTGTGTTGGATATGAGAGTGGAGAAACTGATTTAAATGTATTACTCAAGTCTTCCACTGTCACATTAATAAATTCATTTTTCCAGGAAAGCAGTAAGACAAGAAAAATATGTTGATGAAGAAATATAATTGCATTTCACAGACATGATATTACAAGATGAGGTATTGTAGTTTCTAGAATTTTATTTCTAAATAGTTTAAAGGAAAAACGAAAGAGAGGAAAAAAAGAGAAAGATGTGAACTGAATCATGTAGCACCTTACCTTGATTCTTCAGAGACTGTCTGCCAATAAGGCGACAGAACTGACTGTGAGACAAAGTAAATGTTTTCCCTCTAAACTGTAATGTTACAGGTTTCTCTGGCTGAGCATTCCTCTCTTGTGCTCCAGCTGTGGAAGCCCTTGGCCATGGTACTATACTGATGGCTGTTAAAAGAATACAGAAAGGTACAAAGGTTAAAAAGAAGAATTTTCTCACTGTACACTGCAGGATTGGAATGTTTATCCCATATAGTGTGCCCTGTTTCCAATGAAGGGAAATTTTACTCCAGACATAACTCATAGTTTATACAGAGCTGCAAACAGACTAGGTATCCTTCTAATACTGTGTCTTAAACTAAATATGAAATGTTCTTCCCCTCAGTACCTGGTATTCCACACATGTACTCATCTGATTGGACAATGTACAAACTTTGCAAGGATTTCAAGTGTCTGCACAGGTATGTTTTAAGCAAAGTTTGGAGAAAAACCAACCACAAAATAAGAGATCATTTTCTGCACAATTCTTTTTTAGCAATGAAAGAAGATCTAAGAACAGTTAGCACCTCAAAAAGAATAATTATCAGATATAATTATCAGTCACCCTTGATACTGAATGCTTCCCATTCAACCATGTAAAAACTTACATTACAATGTACAACACACCTTTCCTATGCTGATTTTCTGAAAACATGGCAAGGGGTTGTTGTCTTTGTATTTTCTCACGATGATCTGCCATAACCATTGCTGTGTCCACTCTCTGCTGCAACCGAGGCCTTGAGAAGTCTCTAATCCTACCTTTGGGTTTTTGTCCAAAGTTCACTGGTGTAAACAACCTAAAAAATAACAAATCATCTTTCTACATGTACAAAAAGTACAAGTTCTTTTTTTTTCATTCCAATACAAAAATCAAGGTGAAAAGCAAATAGTTATTTTTATTCTGCAATCTGAGCTAGAAGAGGTACCCAGCTGCATGGCATATGTCAGGAGGGATTCTGCTTCTCTCAACATGCAGAAGAAACACAATACACTATAAAATGCACATAGACCAAATGCTCTAGGGCTCCAACCTTCTCTGAAAGATTACCTGAAGGGTACAAGCATGACAGATCTCCCATATTCCTTAATCATCTTTAGAGTCTGGAGACAGCAAGAAAACTCCCTCAAAGATGATAATAAGGGTCCTTCCTCCCTCAGAACAAAACCTCAAGATTTCTCAAAGTGCTTTACAAGCACTTCTTAGACTTAAAATTAAGGAGAAGGAAGATTTAATTATTCTGCTTAGAAAACTCTACTGCAGAAGTCACTCCATTGTTTAATGAAAACCACAACAGACTTTAACTCTATCGAGTTTGTCAGGAGAGATCATAACTGAGCCTCCATAAATGCAAAGAACTATTAAGTGGTAAAAAACAGCCTCTGTTCCCTCAGAAGACTGGTGTGCAAGATTTAGCAGCAGTCAGTTTGGAAACAAAAGACAGCAAGCAAAAGAAATGCTTCTGAATGAACCTTTCCAGCCCTCAAAAATACTACTTACATCTACTACATCTGTTACTTCAATCAAGCAATCACTGGAACAGTTCATACCTATTTGGTTTGAGTTTCACTGGCTGAAGTCTGGGTGGTGTTGGAGAACAGTAGATCTCTTCAATAAGCTTCCTAGTTACCTTCAGTTTTGCCAGTGCTTGCTCTTCATAGCGAGTTACTTGATTTTCCAGCCCAATCACATCAAAGAGAGACCAGTCCGTGTGCTTATGTTAGGAAAGAAAAAACACACAAACCAAACAAACCATCAAAACAACCTAAAGAAATACTCTACTACCATTCAATAGCAGTAAAAAAATTAGTAATAATACCACGTTATCTAAGAATGCTTGAGAAGCTCACAGCAGATGCCAGAATTAAACCAAAGCCCAGGAGAGCTGTGTCACGTGACTTTGCAGAGAGCAGCTGCTGTTACTTTAAAAGGTTTCAGCAACCCCCACCATGAAAACAGAGCATCCTGCTCGTGTTACTAAGAGTTCAAGACATGACAGCCCCCTCAAATTACAACCTTTGCAGTTAACTCAATGCTTGTTATTAAAACATTTGTCTTTGTAGAGCTGGCATTCCAGGCTCATTCATTCCCAACATGATACAATTAACTCTACTTCCTTCACAAGCCTTTGACCCTTACCCTATCCCCCCACCCAAAGTGATTTTTCCAACAGGCTTAAAGGAGTAACTATTTGAATTTCCCAGGACACATAATGCTTCTGGTGTAGTTTAGTCCAGTCTTTCATAATCCCCTAGGATTGCTTAAGTCACTAGAAAGAAAAATGGCTGAAATCCCTTGCAATGCAACTTTAACAAAGATACTATAGTTGAAACTAAACTGTGAAACTAAATCTGATACAGTTTCTCATTTCCAGAGCTGCACAGTGGTTAACTGTGTCCATGCTGCTCCTCAGGACAGGACCAGAATGACACCTTTCCCTTGATTCCAAGGCCCATCAGTTTAGGTTAATTGGGAACTTTAAGCAAAACTAGAACATGTTGCAAAAACAAACAAACAAACAAACAAACCTTCTTTGAGAATATAAAAAATTCACAGTGTACCTACTAAATTCACTACTACCATAAAGTTAACAGTTATTATTTATAATCCGAGCAGTTGCTTCTAAAATCAAATGCATTAGCAATTCAGATTCTGAAATTTAGTTGGAACCTGAATTATGTGTAAGAACATTTTTGTGCTAATCCACTTGCTCTATGAGTCAAGCACAATAGAATTACATCCCCACTCACCTTCCAAAGATCCCATCCTAGTGCATTCAGCACTAGGGAAGCAGTTGTGAACTCCAGTCTGTGTAATACACAGGAAGAACTGGGAAGCCGGGGGCTTATCAGCCCAGGGTGATTACACACCTGTAGCAACTGCATCAGAACATGGAGGACACTGACCAAGTGCTCACTTCTAAGACATTCTTGAGTTCTGTTATTCAAAATGAAAATATATTTTAAATTATCTTTTAAAAACAGTGCTTTTTTTAGGAGCTTAGGTCTTTCTGCCAATTGGGTTTGTTAGAATAAATCTGCTAAGACCAAGTTATCAGACTTAGAAAAGCATGAGTTTAAAAATGCAGCCTTCTACTCCTCCAGCTTCTTTCACATTTACACAAACTTTTAATAATTTATAGAACATATCCTGACTTTAAAAATTAATATTATCCTAAAACTGAATTTCTTAAATAGCCAATATTACAAATGGAAATTACACTGGATAAATATGAAACACATACTGTCAATACTGCCTTTTGTTGGGGTATTTGGTTGGGGTTTTTTTTACCTGAATAAATACCACTGTAAATTACCAAATTCATTGTGAAATACACACTTGACATATCAGAAAAGCAATGTAACACATAACCAAGGATACTCAGTTCCTAAATAACTTAAAAAACTAAGTTTAGAAAAAAGCTGTGACACATGGTCAATTGTCTGTTATATTTTGTCCCATATATAGTTGGTCTCATAATCTGCAAATACTGTTTATTTATGCTTCTTTTCACCTTGTAAAACAGCTAGCTATAAATAAGCAAACAAAGGATGAAGAAATGCCTGAATGCAATTAC
The DNA here is from genome assembly GCA_024611195.1 of Ceyx melanurus. Taxonomy (NCBI): domain Eukaryota; kingdom Metazoa; phylum Chordata; class Aves; order Coraciiformes; family Alcedinidae; genus Ceyx; species Ceyx melanurus. The sequence goes on along the minus strand of JANHGL010005088.1, from coordinate 7,935 downwards.
CACTTAGTGTAGAACATGCTTAGCCTACACAGCACTGTGATTATGCTAATGTCCATTAATCTTTAGGCTCGCCTATGGCTCACATAGAAATCACACACCAGCAAACAAGCTCTTCATCTAACTGGAATAGTTCCTAGCTCTAATGATGAGCAAACAATTAAGAGCTACTCAACAGATGTACCTTGGTTGAGACAAGATGTCTTTGTACATTGACTTCTGACGATTAGAAAGAGTACATGTTATCATGTGCTCATATCTCCTTGGTAACTGCTGCTCAACCTGAATTCTGGACCTCCTCAAAACAAATGACTGCACTACCTAAAAGAAGAAAAAACCCAATTATTTCCTAATTGCATTTCCTCAGAGCAAGAGATACTAGTATTAAAACACTATCCTCAAGGGAGACGTACTCTCTGCAGTTTCACTGCGACTCTCCAGTAATGATCTTCATTCCCCTTCACAGAGGCTACCTTTGTAAAATCCAGGTAGGACTGGGAAATCCCTGGCATCAGGAAACAGGCAATGGCCCACAGATCTTTTAAGGCAAGAGGCAGAAGTGTATCCATCAAGAGTAAGCGATGATGACTGTGAACAATGAAAAATAATTAAGATCTATTTCACAACTTAAAGTAGATCACAGCAGGAAAATTAAAACCCCTGCAGTTATAAGTGTTGAAGTGATTTCAGAAAGTAATTGATAGACAAAGGCAAAAAGAAAAATTTGATTGAATGCTTCAGACCTCTGGAGACTGAATATTGCATCCCAGTGCTTCTCTGTCAGCTTATTACCATTCTGCCTCTCATCTAAAACTAGGTACCTCCATTGTACTTTCATGAATGCTTCAAAATCTTTAAAGAAGTGCTTGCAGGAGGCAATACATACATTAAAGTTGTTGGTGTCAGTCCATTCCTGCAACACAAAAACACACAAAAATCCTAAAGGCTTTTTTTGATGGCTTTCAGAGATTACTAAATGTTTCCTCTTCTGGGATAGAAACAGATTATCTTGCACTTTGTCCCAGTGAAGTTCTTCAAAACTTTCAGAATCCCCAAAGGGAAGAGAATGCTCAGTTCAACTCCCTGGCTGTGATGTCTGAAATAGCATAGAAGATATCCTTACCACAAACTGGCTTTGTAAAGAAGAAAACATTTTTCCTACAAAACACCATAGAGCAATTGGCAATGAAAAGCCATTTTTCTTTACACATTTTTAAATTGTTCCTTGAAGACTTTGGACACGTTTCAAAATACTTGTTGTTAGAGGTTATCAACAGAGTTCATAGTTAATGGATAAATTCTAACCTCTAAAATTCATGTGTCAATCTTTTGGTAAAGTCTACATGGAAGTATCAAAACTATTAGACTTGATTGTAAAAGTAATTGGAGCAAAGATGTGAGTTTCCCCATACAGGGATTAGGGACTAGTCAAAAATATCTGTGCAATGGGACATCATGCCAGTAAGTACATACACAAAAATGCCAGCTAGGCATTGCTGATCATCAAAGCAGACATTATTGGTAGATATCAAACTCTGCTTATGAACTAGCATTCCTGAAAAGATGCAGTATCTTCATTCCTCCAGTAAGCTACACAATCCAAGAGAAAAGCAACAGGCTGTGATAACAGTGCATTGAAGTTTCTAAGCACAATGGTGTAACAGTGACTTAGGCAGATATGCTTGTGTTACCCAGTACATGTGTGGATGAAACAGTATTCCACAATACCTCTCTTTTTTCAAAAAGTTCTCCTGGGTTCCCAAGATACAGAAGAATTTTCAAAGAAGGACACCAGCATTTCAGTTTCATCTCCCACTTCAGCACGCTGGAGTTTTGTGAAACTATAAGAATAGGCCCCCAGTTACCTACAGAGATAAAAGGCACAGCATGACTGGAAATGAGTGCTCACCACTTGTGTATACAAACAACATGTACACACACTAACAACAAAAGGAACTGTGTATCCTTCCTTATAAAATATATTCCAGGTACCTTTCTTCAGCTTGTATATACTAAAAGCAATTTCCCCCACCCCCCCCTTCTTACTGGAAACATATTCACTAATGAATTGTTAAAAGCACACATTTATAAAATCAAAGATCTACAATATTTCATACCTTCATTACATGTCAGGTGTGCAAAAAAAGCAGCAACTTGCACTGTTTTTCCAAGTCCAGCTTCATCAGCCAGAACACCATTGAGATTCATCTTGTACAGCTTTGCCAACCACTCCAGCCCAGTCTTCTGATAAGCTCTAAGAGTGTCACACAGCAAGGATGGAGTGCCAGTTTCTTCTCCTGTTGTGGTTTGAGCACTCCCTTTGGGTAACTGTGCTTCTGCAGCAGCAGCAATGTCTGCTACATCTGCCATGCATTTCTCTACAGTAGATGTAAGCAGATCACAAGGAGGTGGTACTTCCAGAAGACTCTCTTCCTGATTCAAAGAGTCTTTTATTTCTGCACAAAATAGTAAAAATCATGGTGCTGCCATATAATAATGAATAATTTGTAAACAGATTTGATGCCATTTACAGCCAATCCAGGGTCTAAAGAACACAGGAATTCTACACTGTGATAATACTGTAAGCTTGTCAAACCTGACAGTATAAACAAGGGCAAACTGCAGTGGGACACAGGTGTACACATGCTGGTCTTAGTGAATTCAGTCTTATGGATGGCCCCCAAGGGACATAAAACTAAATCCTGATATAAAAAAAAAGTGTGCAGCAACAAAAAGCCTTTAGAGTATGTTTATCAAAGCTTTAATAATCTACAGAAGTTAGTGAGCTAGAGAAAGGAGATATTTATGACTCAAAAACACTGGTTCCTAAACATGTTTTGGTGAACTTCTACTACTACTACCAGTATGCAAAAGAACAAAGAAACACTAATTAAAAAAAAAGTCCTAGGTTCTTATTACCTTTTTTTGAGGTGTTCTGGGAGTTTAATACTTTCTTCCTCCTCTCTTCCATCTCTACTTGCAGTTTTAAATCTACTACCTAAAATGGAGGGGGGGGGGGTGTAGAAGAGCAGAATGAAATTATAACCATGATTGCATTCAGCTTCCAATACAGCAGTGAATTACTTCACAGTTCTTCAAGAGGAAGAAAGGCATCAGACATGGCTACAAAGCAGAGCAGGCAAAGAGAAAAACTCTGTGTACAACACTGACCATGAATAGAAGTCACCCACGTAACAAGCAGGAGCTACCCAAGGATAGCTCGCATCAAAACTGAACCATCTGCAGCGAGCCAAGTGGACCGAGCAGGGTTAGTGAAGTGCTCTCCTCCATGACATATAAGGCCTGGAGGTACTCAGGCAACCATAACAGGAGCTGTCTTTACCAACAGATAATAGTCACTGTGTGGCTGAGCAAAGCTTAGTTCCAACATTCTTGCTGTCACGGTCCAATAACTTTTTTATTCAGTACATCTTCAGATTGATGTTTTTACTTTTCATTTACCTGTTTAATGGTGGACCAGAAATGTTCAATTTCTCTAGCAATAAAAGCAGCAGCAGCCCTCAGTTGCTTCTCCTCTCTTTTTTTCCATGTTTCCTTTAGAAGTACCATATCCTCACAATGACGAACCACGCTTAAAATCAGCTGAAAAAAAAAACATAAAATCATTTTTACTTCTTACTCTGTTCTATCTAGAAAGCATATTTCTAAAGAAAGAAAAAGAAATAAATACATATAGTCCCTTTAGGAGCACTGCCCAAACTTTAAAGACACAGTGGAGAGGCAAAACAAATCTCACAAAGCCTCGGTGATCACGTCCTGCCTATTCCTCCCCCTTTTTCTGGATGAAAATATCAAATTCACTTTACTCTCTTGGCACTTATCATCTTCCATCTTCTTTCTTGAACAAAATCAGTTGCCATCCACTGCATTTCTTCCAAAAGATAATCATGGTGTGATTTGTGCCGTGGGGCCTCTTGGAGTTTGGGCAGACGCCTCGGAGACCATAAACCTTCTTTCCTCAGTGCTGATATTCGCTGCAGAATTTCATTTTCCTTGAAGCAAACAAAATTAAACTTATATTCCCTACTGCACAACACAAAACCAAGACAGAGACACTGAAAAACGTTATGTGAATACTCAACAGAAACTGTTGTTCAATCCTTGGGAACATGCTATGCTGTCTGAAGTTGCACTTTATTAAAAGATAATGAATAAACATCTCGTGTGCACATTTATGAAGGACTTTGAAATGCAGTGGTACTGACTCTTCAGAACTTGATTTTTTTTCCTCCTAAAATGAAGCAGCTCTAGATCTCATCAGAAGATGAGACTCAGCAAGGCTGATTCAGTGAGAATTTTCACTGAACTGAAATGCTCTGCCAGATGGCAGATGGGCAGAATTCTCTAAAAAGTTCAGATAAAAATACATTCAGTTCATGGCATTTTTATTAACACATGTAAGCATCCTGCAACTGCTGGCAAGCAAGGACAAGCAGCACAAATTTTCATTGTGATTCCTCCCCTTGTATTCTAAATATGCTGCATAAAAAGTTAAAATAATTTATTTTGTTTAATTAAATCTCCTTCTAGGATTTCACTAGAAGAACAAATTCTACTTCCCTAGAGAATCTGCCTGTTTCCTTCTCATTCCATTTTTTTTTTTTTAATGTCTGCACCACTAATTAAAACCGAAGGAGACAAAGCACTCCAGATTTAAGTGAGCACAAAGTTTTATTAGAAAGAAAGATCTGTACCCTGCTGTGCTCTACAACAGCTACCTGAAGCAAATTATTAGCACTTGGCATATCTTTTGCAAAAACTACTGAAATTACTTGCTCCTTTCTCCCCAGTTTGGGAGCAATAAATTCTGTCATCCACAAAGTCTCAACAGAAATCACAAAGGACAACACTGCCAGGGAAACGTTTGGATGCTGTTCCCTCTTATCACAACTTGTAATTTACTGACCTGCAGCCTTCCACACCTGCCTGAAGTTTACTTTGAAGCCTGAAAAGAATTTGATTCAATGAAAATTAAAATCTAGCAAAAGAATCTTTAATCTGAGAGTTAGTTAGACATCACAAATGCCAAAAATGAACAGATGGGTTCTTTGTAGAAGTAAAACTTCAAGGGAAAGTAGTGGTAAAGTGGCAAAAATTATTCTTGCCTGGACTTTTTTAATAAGACAAATGCTACTGCTCTGATTCTGAGGCTACTTTCTTCCCAGTATTCAGACAGGCTATTTAATGGTGCAGAATAAATGACAACAGCAGTTACACTGCACATAAAACAGCCACTCAAAGCCACCTGCAACAGAACACACAAATCTTATACTTGTTGTTGTACAGGAACTGAAGGTGGGACTGAAATCACACACTTCTTATCACAGCCTGCTGGTTGTACCTGTTGAAGGAAAGCTGGGCTCCTGCTGTGTGCAGCAGGTGAGGAACTCTGCAAACTGGACAAGTTTGGTCCGTTTTGCTGTTGGTTTTGCTCCTGGGTAATCTGTTGAGCCACTTGAGGAACAGGAGGCATTCCACCTGCAGAGAAGATTTAAAAATTACCATTTCAGTAATTAAAACAGTGGAATATCCAAAAGACCATAGAAAGTAGCAGTACAGCCCTTTATAAAGTTATATAGTCATATATGGTTGATCGAATCAACTTTCTACCATACCACAATACAGCTGGTTACCTGAAAGCTCTGAAGATTCAAATCAGTCAGCACACTGGTCTAGAATTTACCAATCTGCTCTTAACCTGCCAATAGGGAGATCTTTTTTTTATCAGAACCCTGCAGAACAGTGCCCACAAAGCAACCAACCTGCACCAGGGGATCAAATAAACAAAAAGGAAAAATGTCATGCAACAACATCAATTAAAGAAAGCAACAAATTAGGCACAGAGGGTACAAATTTAAGCCCAATGCATGGAAACTGAGATGTGCAGCACTCACTAAGATTCCTAAGATTTTTCTCCAGAGGGTTTTTAAATTGCATAATAATTGGTATTAGATATAATGTTACAATTACCGAAAACCTCATTAAAGCAATTATCTCTAATTACAAAGCTCAAAACTTACATTTGATCTTAAATACTTTATCATAAGTCATTAATATATGTACTAGATACATCAACATTATTTTAGAGCTTGTGACTTTTTTTCTTAAACTGTTATCAAAACTAATTACAACTCTCTATGTGAAGTACTATTTTGGAACTAAAATTAAGTTAAGCTAATAAAGTACCTCATTATCAATAAAATGGTACATCAGCCTAACACTTCCAAAGCTCTAGTCACATTTATCTTTGATTTCATTTTTACATTCTCTTTGCTAGGAAATGTTTTTTTGTGGTCACAGAATTGCTTCCAGCTTAACCTTTATAGAGCCCATCTCAATGGTCATCAACCTTGCCACTCAATTTAACCACTTGATTTTTCATTCTAGTAGTTTTATCCAGTTACTTTATTTCTAGCAGTCGGACACAGAGGGTTCCTGGAGCACATACCGAGTCCTGGGTGGGTACAGTTGGATTTTGAGGATGAGAAGGACAATCAACAGGTGCTTTCAGCTCTCTCCAGCCCACGGACTCGGGGTGACCGATGCCACAGGCAGGGAGGTGGCCAGGCCGGTGCTCTCATGCAGGGCCACGCACTGGAGATCACAGAAGCTGTAACAACGGAGTGATTGATGCCTGGCCTTGATCATGCAGTTCCCAGATCCCTCGTTATAAAGCGCTGCGGTTTAAGGTGCAGGATGATTTATCCTACAAGCCGTTAATAGAAACCCAAGCGGGATTTTAACGCTGCCTTGAAACTACGATGACACTCAGTGCTCCCGGCCGGGCTTCGAAGCAGCTTTGGCACAAAGATGAAGTTACCTGAAGGCACCAAGGCAAGGCACCACCAAACCCTCTCTGCTGCCAGGCGCTCCCGGAACCCGCCGGTGCCGTAAGGGGCGGGCAGCGGGCCCCGCACCTTTCCCCCCGACGGCAGAGCCGGCTCCGCACCCACCCCGCGCCCCGTCCCGTCCCGTCGGCGCCGCTCCGCTGGCTTCCGCGGCGGTGCGGAGCGGAGCGCGGCGGGCGCTGCCCGGGGCGGGGTTTCCCGACGGCCCCGCCCGGCCCCTCCCGGGCGGCGGTGGCGGGGGACGGGCCGGCTCCGGCCCCGCGGGGCTCCCTTTCCGCCGCCCGGCGCCTCTCGGCGGCCGGGAGAGTTGCCCGCCCTGCGCGGGGGGCTGCGCGGCGGCTGGCGGAGCAGGTACCGCTGCGGCGGCTCCGTGGCGGGGCCAGAAAGCGCTCCGAGCCGCGGAGGTGAGCGGGAAGGTGCGGGCGCTGCGCTGGCAGCCGCTTCCCCGCCGAGCGGCACCTGTCGGCTCGGGCATCCGTCGTCCAGAACAAAGTTAAACTGAGTTTGGTTGGGAAATTCTCGCTACGGAGGGGGGGGAAATTAATAAATGTACTTTTCGGGGCAAAATCAGCATCGTCTTCCCGCGCTTTGCCGACGTGCTCACGCAAACCGTGCAGAACCGCAGGTAGCTCCCGCAGCCTTGAGTTAAAAACTCGAACAGCCGCAAACAGTTCTATGCCAGATGGAAAGCCGGGCAGTTCGTGGGAAGAAGCGTTGCGCCGGCGATTAGAATTCACGCGGAACACTTTGCGGTCGCTTGTGTGCTCTTTGTGGTGCGGGAGCGCAGCGCCCGGGAGCAGCCCGATCCCCGCGGCCGCAGCGTCCTCTCGTGGGGACGGCGAGGACGACGCGGCAGCCGCCCCGCACCGCCGGGGACGCGGGGACAGCTGTCTCTGCCAGGCCCGCCTCTGCTTCATCTGCAAGAGATCTTGCGTGGAAGAGCTTCACACAGCCCCGCTGCCTGCTGGAGCTGCACCCCAGTTCAGGAAAGACATCCCTTATTATAAGTAGAATACTTCCAAATCTTCCAGTGAGTTTTTCAGATGCACTCGTAAACTGAACCATCCCT
>JANHGL010005087.1:14841-24981 GCA_024611195.1 Ceyx melanurus | reverse complement strand
GGGCGGCCGGGCGTGAGCGCGACGGGGAGGTGTCGCCGACCGCTTGCCGTTTCGCGCCGGCGACCTTTCTGCCCAGCCAGCGCCTCGGAGGGAAAGCCCCCTGCGAAATCTCTCCTTACCCCTGTACGAAGCCGATTTAGAGCGTTCTCCCACGTGTCCAGCTCCCTCTGACGAGGTTGAGAGGGTAGCAGATACCCAGTGCGTCGCATGGGTTACTTGACAAAGGGAAGATGACAGCAGGCTATCGTGCTCTTATCGACAGGTACCGAGAGCCGACCCTATCTGGCCGTCCCTCGTGCCCTTCCTCCGAAGGCGCTGACGGTCACTGAGTGCATCAAAATTGGCTCATGTCCTCAGGCTCTGTATGAGCACAAGTTTAGGACCGGATCTGTGAAAGTGACCGTTAGGAGAACTTTGTAGGAGACACGAAATACAAATACTGGCATAATTTTGCCTACTGCTGCCTTTTGGCGTGGCTGGACACGTGCATGACCCAGCAGGCACTAGAGGAGCTGAGGAGACGAGTCAGGTACATGAAATAATCAGCTGCTTGGCACTTGTGATTTTTCCTGCATCTGCTATGGACTACAACTGCAACAAACTCTTAATGTAAAATAAACGGCTGTCCCTGTGAATTACCAAGATTCCTGGATTTTTACAGGGTTTTGCAGTCTTCGTTATTTGTGAATTTCCTATGCCTGTTGGAAGAGAGAAGTGTAAATTATCTATACTTGTATAAAAACCCCCTTGTTTTCACAAAAACTAATCAGATGTATCACAACATTATCTGTGTTTCTGTGGAAATTTAATTCTGTTTTCTGAGTAATCATCAGATACCTTCGTTAGGCATAATACGCATGATCTTATAGACAGGATTTGTAGTGTCCACACTTCATCAGGATTAGGTTTGAACGTCGAACTGCTGAGAGGATGTTTCTGGCTCAGAGAATGATTCAGAAGAATTTTTTAGGATTTTGGGTTTTTTTATACAAATACCATGACCAACAAAGGTTTTCAGTAATGTCATTCTAAAAAAAATCACAGAACTAATTAAGCCGTGATTTTATGTATTTTTTATCAAAGGGGAGAGATTACAAAAACCTAGTTACTTATTTCAGAGTCATATTTTTATCGTATATAAAACCGCATTTACCCTTTTGAACCAGTCAAGGGCCAAGAAGTTGCCAAAAAATTGTGTTCACACAGCCCCCTAGTGGTTAAAGCGTTGGCAAGTTCACACCCCTGCCTCCTCCACACGGAGGAGGGAAGGTCCGGGATAGTTTCATGCAGGTTAAACATAAAGTATTGCAACCTTAGCTCTCAAGAGGCATGGTCGCCTCCTAGTATAAAGATATGACATGCCCATTACAAAGCTAATCTTTCGTCTGCAGTTCCACAGAAGTGAATCAAAGGCTATAAACAATTACAGCTTTGTGAAATAAAATACTTTTACTAGGTAGACAGCCATTCAACAGAATTTTAATCCAGCCTTCCTTACTGCTTTGGAAAAGTGAGGCTTTTTTTAACTGAGGCTCAGCATTTGAAGGGCATACTCCTACATGCACTAAACCAGTAGATTACAGTGATAAAAACCTATACCACACACTTAAAATTTTATCTACTTCTGATCTATCATTTCAAACAAAGAACCAGTTAAGTTTAACACAATCACTAATAGCCTTCAGTTACTTTATTTTAAAAGATATTCAATAATTTTGTATGAAAACGAATAATGCCTCATGGAGTAATTCCTTTGTTATCTTGCTTGATATTTAATTCAGCTTTTTAAACCTCCTTTTTCTTTTTTCCTTCCACCTGTCAATAAGCCAGTGGTTTTTTATATTAACAGTATATTACAGCCTCTTGAAAGCTGCTGAGGAGGTAAAATAGCTGGAGGCAAGTTGGCTGTTGGGAGTTCTGATTCTTGGGTTGACAGTATGGGATTACAGGATAAACATTGTAGAATAAGACATTTCTGCTCAAAGGATCAGCAGCAAAATAGCTAACTGGTGACATTTGAATATATATCGTCATTCAGCCTGATGATTTCAGCCTGAAATAAAAAAACCCAACAACAACAAAAACAAACCTCCAAGCTTTTAGAAATTCTGTGTCTTTCAGAATCACAATTTAAGTAATACACACAATAGTGTTAAATTTGCATTGAGCTCTTGCTTTCAAACTTGCCTACTATGGATAATATGTATTCTGAGATAATCTTAAAAAGATAGGGCACTTGTTACAATAATTTACCATCCACCTGCACAGTGACTTTTGTTTCTTTATATTGCTGAGCTGACTGTGACGTCAATACACGTCATAGATATTGCAGGAAATTACAATATATTTTTACTTGCCATTCAATAAACACCTCAAAAGACAGTGCACAGCCTCAAGCTATGTCACAGAACTGTCTTATGGCCTCTCAAAGTGTATAATTATCTTAATTTTTGTAGATTGTAAGGTTTCAGAAAGTAGGAGCAAAACTTGAACTTTTTATTGCTTTTTAGACTAATAAGATTAGGTTAGTGAAGACAGCAGCATCTCTAACAATTTCAGCCTCAATGGGAGTATCTGTCATGTACAGCAATACTTTTTTACTCTAGTCTTCTTTCAAAACCAGTTATAAACACCATAAATAATTAGTTGTACTCATTGGTCTGAGATTAATTAGCATGAATAAAGTTTTAGAAAAATATTTTTCTTCACTTTTACTTTGATTTTCCAGATTGGAACACTGAAATGTTGCAAGTCTAAAATAGAGTCTGAGTAGGAACTGCAACTTGAGAAGAATGGAAATCATCTACATTGTGATGTGTCCAGAATGTAGTATTTCTCAGCTGGCTTGATCTTCTCATAGTAGGAATTTATGGTTCACTTGAACCTTCTCTCCATTTTGCAAACCTGAAGGTGCAGTCCAGAGGACATGTCCAACCAACAGAGTAGAGGTGGGATATAATGCACCAGTAGCCTGTTAAGGGTCTGTAACAACTTATCAAACTGAAATCCTCCATATTTTGTTGAGTGAAAAGGTGAGAAAGGGCATTTCTAGATAATAGTGTATTTGAAATTTATATGAAAAACCAGTTTACCTGTAGAAAGAATCTCCAACACAGAAATTATGCCCAGTCCTGAATATTAAAAAATTGTATTTGCTGTGATCCACAACTAATAAAGGGTGAAAAAATATGGTTCAGAATAAAATAACCATTAATATTTTAGACCAATACCATTATGAAATCCTTACCTGGTTATTAATTTTATTCAGAAATATGGATGTAGCATCCATATGCAAACTGAACAATCTTATTAGAGATTTCTATCTTTTTTTCAAATTATTATTTTTTTTCTCTCTACCGTTTTCATTTTTTCCCTCTTTTAAGTGTTTTCATTTGAGGTTTATGCTAGTTGATCTGTCAACTTCTGACATTTCAGGAGAACTTCAAGCATTTTCAAGGATCTAATTAGGAAACAGTATCTGCCTTTATTATAAAAAGCATCTAATGCTTTCCCTGGCAAACTGTAATGTTCTGGTATTTTAGAGGAAGAGTTTGAAATTTGACCTGATGTAGGCAGGGGATCAAGGATACTATTTCTGAAGGAATTCACCTAAACTTAGCTATGGACCACAGGGACCTGAGCCAAGAGGTGAAAAACTTGTGACCACTAGTGACAAACATTTTGTTTAAATTGAAGTTGCCATATAACTACACAGGAACTCAGAGACCAGGAGTAGAATCCAATTCTCCAGGCTGGGATTTAATTGCTCCTGTAAGTCCTTTAAGTAAATGTCTGTCTCATTTATTGCACACCTAAAACTTCAGCAATAGATTAAGCAGGATTATCAAGAAAGAAGCTTCATTCGTTATACAAACATATTAAAGACCATTACCCATTCTGCATACTTCATACAGGCTGGTCTTGCAGGGACAAAACTGTATAATTTCAGACACTGTGTATTAATCACATGAAAGAGCTGAATTAATGTTGTGTAGACACTTGCAATGATAATAGTTCTTCATTTATGAACATAGAACTTTCTAACCCCTGTTAACCAACTGACAAAATTCACTATATAAAATTCATGAAAGTATGTCAAATAATAATACAGATACTTTAGTGTTCTGTGTCAAAAAGCATTTGTGTCATTCAGGAAGTAAATCTAAGAGCAGCTAATCATCTTTCCTTTGCTTTTTGCACTAAAATACTGAAGGTGATCTGAAGTTTTTCCAGCACTTAGATTCTCCCAGTCATAGTGGTGTTTTCTAGCTATGAAAAAAGGTTGTCTGCAGCACATCCATCTTTTTTTCTTTTTGTACCATATCTTTTGTACCCAATCTTTTCTAACTCGCTTTTAGAGGTTGCTACCACACAGTTTGATTTATCCTAAACTTTCCCAAATGCATTAGCAGATGTTCTTAAAGACAAATGTTCTTCCAGTACTTTATGAGCTCAGCTGAAAGAATATATATTAAAAGCAATAGATATAGATGTTACCTTGTAGTTGTACAACAGCTATTGTAAAGGGCATTAGAAGGTTTTAAACATGAGCAAAGAAATAAAACTGTTCAAACCACTTTTGAAATGAAAAGAATAAGGTGCAGTAAGTTTCAGCAACTTGCTTAAAGCAGCAAAGAAAGTAAAAATACATATTTTGGATCTATTTGCTACTTCTATGGTCATCCTTTCTCCAGTAAGAATGCACATGCTTTCATTTAAGAGACTTCTAGATTGAAGTTTCTTCTTTCTCTGTTGTCACTTCCAATCTCTGTCCATCAACATTGTTTTCTGTAGCTTAATAATTGCTAGTCAGAGACCACACGTAGTGTTCTGTATGCATTCTGGAAAATGTCTCAGCTTATCTCATATAACACTTGAGGGTATTTTTCCCAAGTGAATCTCAGTGTTTTTCAGTTCTCTTAGTGTTTTACCATTTGTTTTCCTTATATTACTCCAGTCAAAAGTGATTGCCTTGGAGAGTTTGTTGTAAGCATGATGAGAAAGTCTCTCTTTTTTTCTGATCCAGTTTAACTGCTTTAGTCTTGAACTTTAATTGTTGATGGGATTTTACTTCTTTTATCCTAGTGTCTTACAATGAGCGTTTGTGCACTTAGCTTGCTTTCATAAATGAGTTCTAACAAATAAAAAGCCCCAGTCACAGCTAATAGTGATTGGTGGCTCTGTATCTTAAAAGCAACAAAAATGTGAAATGTAATATTGCAGGGCAAGTCACAAAATCTGTCATGTCCAGTCTTGAAATATTGCAGCTAAGGTTTTCCTACTTTTGGCAGTACAATTTTTCTGCTATTTATACCTTGCTTAAATAGAGACTTAAAATGGATGTGGGAACCTAATACAGTACAGAACATTACAGTACCCTTTAAATAATGTGGCATAATGATACTTCATGCATCATAACTTCTTTATTATTTTTTAAAATTTATTTTATAATTGCTTCAAATATTAAAATACAATTTGATCCTTATGTCGAGAGAAAACAGAAAAATTGATGGATTGATCCTTGCCTTCTTTCTGAAGACCAAATTTTAGATTTTGATCTGTCCTAGTAGAGTATTCAGCAACTCTAACAGATACTTAATAGGTCTTGTTTGAACTTCAGCTTGGTTCTAAGCCTCATATCTAAAGGTCTAGTTAGAACGCTGGGTATTCTCACTGCTCTTCAGAACTTCATTGAGGATATCTACTGGGCATCTTCCCTTTCTCACATTGTGGCCAGGTGCAATTGCAAAAAAAAAGGTGCAACATTTGCTATAGGCATTGCTTGAAAAATGATAAACCTGAAGACAGTGTGTTCAAAAACTACTCTTTAAAGTAATTTTTCATCCATGTATTTTTACCACTGGATCATGAGCTAAACTGTTTGGAATTGGCAGCACTCTCCAGATAGAACTCTGACTTTCCTTTCTCTCCTCTGGCTGCCACACTTCAAGTTAGTTTGATTTCACATCCAAAAAGTTGATCTTGGACTCTGGAGCAATGTCTCCAAGTTTGTGGATGTCTTAGTTGTATTTTTTTGAATTAAAAATACTAAATTGACCCCACCTGTATGTATATATACATATATATTAAATTAATCAAAGGATTTTTTCCCGTGTGTGTATTGACAGACAAGCACCATAAGGAAAATAACAAACTGTTGGCTAAATGGTTCTATTTAAAACCTCGAAATATTTTAGTCAATTCAGAATTTAAGTGTGGCCCATTCAACAGCTGTAATTCTTCCAGTTTGTGAGTTTCAATATGCAAGGCAAGAGCTTCCTTGTATTTAATTTCAAGGATAGAAAAATATTACTTTCTCCTATGAACGTCAATTTACAAGTATGCTTTGAGAGACTTTCTGTGACTCACCCTACCAGTACCATCACTGACTACTACCTCTCTCAGAGTAGAGCTAGATGTGAGGACAGGGCAATGACTGAAGAAGAGACAAAGGTAGTTAACTATTTGAAGGACTGCAATAAACTCTACTTTGTGAAATACTCTCCGCAAAAAGCTAGCTATTCTTAGAATATGGCATTGTGTTTCTAGCAACTGCGATTCTATTTGTAAAATGATGCTGTATATGGTGAATATTTAAATTTGACCCTATATTTCTGCTTTTTTTGATGCATCTGAAATGCTTCCATATGCATTTATTCCTTTGTCCTATGACTTCTGCAGACAAATACACTGTGTACAAACAAAATATGTTCGATACAAATAAGAGGTTACTAGTAATTTTAAATGTTCTAGTACTTTGAAGCATCAAAACAATTTTAACAGTTGCTGCAAAAAAAACCAACCAAACATAGAAGCCATATCATAAATCTGCCCCACCCCTTATTGCTCTAGAAAATAGATTAAAAGTGGTTCTAGTCAAAGGTGGCAACATTGTACCACAGATCACTGTGATGAGGTCAAGTTTCTTCTGCCTGACCTGTTACTGACAATTAATGGGTATTTCACTGGTAGCAACAAAATAAACTACTACTAAAGAAGAAATGCTACAAGCTGTAAGATGAGAACTCTGACAATTCTTAGAAAATCAAGATCTCAGCAGCAGTTACTTGGCATCTTCAGTTCAATGACTTGACTAGCAGATAAAGTATGTGAACTTCAAATACCAGCTTTACTACTCCATAGTCCATAACTGAAAAATCACAGCATTATCTGAATCTTCAGATACATATGGCTAGCAGCTACAGTTTTGTGGGTTTTGGTGGCGTGGAAAGTACACGAATCCAAGCTTTATTGTCAGTGCTTCCCATAACATTATTGCTATTTCCTGTTTCAGTCTTTAATAATATAGGGTAGGTTTGGGTTTCAATATGTTTTCTTCTGTTTGGCTTTTTTGTTGTTGTTGTTTTTACCCTGAAAGTTTAAAGAATGGTTGAAATACAGTCCAAGTCATATTTTTAAAAGGAAACGGGATAGTTACTGTCTGCATTCTTCTAAGTCATTTCACATATTTCTCTTAAAAGAAAAAAGTAATTCCTTGTAACTTCTTCAGCTTCTTTGTGTTCTTACTCCTTTACAGACCAAACAGAGACAGACACGCACACACATGCAAACATTGCTTAGTGTTTTGTAAGAGATGTTAGGAGCTAAAGCAAATCCTATATATGAAAGGCAGGATGATCTTTAGTTAGAGTGCCACATTTATGTAAAAGAAAGGCACAGATATTTGATCCTCCATGTATAGTTTTAGGAGGTATTTATTCAGGAAATCTGTCGTAGAAGCAAGCCAATGGATGTGTTTTTCCAGACTCTAGAGGAAAATGCTAGTCATCAGGTATGCAAATAGCTCAGAATACCTCATTTTGTAACAGAAAGGTATCAAAATAATTACATAATGAGCATGAGCAACTTCCAGCTCTCATAATGCTTCACTCTCTGTTTGCCTTATTAAAAAGAATTTTACTTACTGCCAGTCTTTAAGGCACTTTATGGTATTATAAAGACTAGGCCAAAAATTTTGGTTCAAAATTTAATTACTGATACCCAGAAAAATAAATCTGTCAATATACAGTAACAACAGATTACTGGTATTGTCTCTTTTAGTTGAAAAGCAGGTGTTGTGATGGTGACACAAACCATTCTGCATCACCACTGTTGGTGACAAACAGATAAGTTGCTTCATTTTAAACGGGACCCATGCAACCTGTCACCTTAAATTCAGGGAATGACAGAGTTTTGCATCCAGATTAAATCTCTGGAATTCTAATCTTTTTTGAGACAAGATTAGTATGTGTAGATCTTGTGGTGCAGCCCCCCCTGCCCTGGGTGGCTGTGCAGAGTTTTACTCCAGGTTTTACTATGAGAGGCTCCCGAGTTGCATGACAACCAGCACTTCTGCTCTCCTTGAGATGCTGTCAAGGCCTGAGGAGGGCAGGGGTGTGGGAACCTTGGTAGGCCCAGACTTCCAGTACACTTCATCCTTGTTTATGACCTCCTGAAATAATAAAAAATTTTGGTTCCCAATGTTCTTCAACCTTGTGCAACGCCTGGAACCAAAACAATCTTTCCTGAATAAGGCTTGGAGGATGTCAGTGAGATAGATTGGATGGGCATCCCCTAACTGTATCTTTCACTCCTGAATACTCTGAATAGAGGGAGCTAAGTTGGGACTTCACCTCCTCTGCTCTGGGAGATTGTTGGTCACAGTGGAAAATTTCCAGCCTAGTTCTGCCCATAGTCAGTCATCTCACAACCCTATAATTATTGATCCTAAGTGAGGCCCATTGAAGCTCTCCAAGATCATCACACACCTAAGTCATCTTCCCCTCAGCTGGGACACCTCTCAGGCTACACTGTCCATCTGCTAAGACTGATGAAGTGAGGTACAACATCCATCTGCTAAAGACTGACAAAGAGATATTTGAGTAATTCTGATCCACAGGATTTTGTTAGAAAAACCTGAGGCCACCCAATTTAATTTTTAATCTGTGGAACAATTTCATCTTGGTCATGGGTTAACTTCTATATGTGTATATAAATATATAGCTCTACATGTGTGTGATTTGCTTTTTAGATCTTAGAAAATATAAGTTCTAGAAGATCTAAGACAATTATTGCATCTATCATAAACAAGTTTTTATTATGTTTTAGTATTAATAGTGTTAATGAATTTATGCTGTAATTTAAGGCACTGTGTTACACTAAGCACTACACCAACTTCAACACCTCATATCCTATCCTTTCCCTGTATTCTTAGACATAAATGGTCAATCAGGTCTGGGACTAAAAGTAGATTTTACCTTATTCTCCAAAGGAGTTTGGAGGGAAAGGGGTCCATACTGAACCTTTTGACTGGATGTGAGAGCTACCACCCCTTATCCCCTTCCTTCTGTCCCATTTACAATCCCCAATACACTCAGCCAAAACCATTCTATTGTTTATAGATTTGATAGTACAGATGCAATAATCATATTGTTTTTGTTAGTTGCACACAAATTTACTCATAATTGTGCTGGTGTGGGTTTTTTTTTTTGTTACCTTTCCTTATTTTTGATTAATTGCCTTGTAACAGGTAATATAGTGACCATCCTGTCAATCGAATCTCATCTAACTTAGTTGATTCTTTACTATATTTTAGTAATTAGCTAAAACTATTCTTGCTTACATTATAGTGCTTCTTTTATATGAAGTACATTCCACTCATTTTTGCAGCAAGTAGATCCTTGGTTATGACGCTGTAACAGGGGGAAGCATTTTTGTATGTTTTCACATATCTGCAATGGCAGAACATCTCTAAGGCATGTTAGTCCAGAATTTTCTAAAAAACCCAGCCATACTAGCAGTGGCCTACTCTAGTAATTCAATGCCTTTAATGTTAGATTTTCCTAATAGCTAGACAGTTTTCTTTTTCCCTGTAAATAAACTGACTCCTTCTTCTCCTTTCCTAGACAGACTTCATATCAGACTTTTGACTACTCATATTACCATAAAAAGATGGTTCACTGAACTGATTTGTAGATCATTCTCTAGCTGAAGCTTCACATGATCCACAGACAATATAATAATTATCTTGTGTATTTTATATAAAACGTTCTTCGTAATACAGCTGTTGCGGTTTGGGGTCAGGGCAGTCCCCAGACCGATAACAGACCGCTCTCTTTTAACCCCCCTCCCTCCCCAAAG
>JANHGL010005086.1:143759-158708 GCA_024611195.1 Ceyx melanurus | reverse complement strand
TGGGTGACTTGGTCTAGGTGCCCCTGCTCTGGCAGGGGGGTTGGACTGGATGATCTTCTAGCTCCCTTCCAGCCCCTAACATTCTGTGAAGTGAAACTGACAATGTAAAATCTTCACAGGTTTCCTTTAATTTCTGCTAGAAAGAAAACGTGCACGAATCACATGGTTTTGCTGCCAAAGTGTTGCATTGTTTCTGTTTTGCTCAGCCGCCCTCCTCTCTAGGCAAATAAATAAATAAAAGAAGCTGCTTCCTTACTCCTTGTCAGCCAAGGAATGGCTGTGCTATGAACTGTGTGAGGGAGAGTCCCTCTCTCCTTACTAGCTGTCCATACCCACAGGGTGTTGGCAGGCTGTGTTGTATGGATGAAATCATGTAGCTGTAGTTTCTGAACCTTTCTAAGTGCAGTGCTTCTGTGTGGGAAAGGAGATTGGCTGCACAAGCTCAGTGATGTGAAAATGCAGATGTGTTTATTTTTGAAGGGCATAGGCAAAAACAGGGACTCTGATCATCTCTAACAAAGCTCTTGCTTGTTAAAAGTGCCTTTGTGTCTTCACCCTGTGGCCTCCAAGGTTTTTTTTACTGTTTGCACATCATCCTGTTACTAGAAGTAACTAGAAGTTACTAGTGATAATGCAAGAACCTTGGTGCTCAGGCAGGGGGGTTGGACTAGATGATGATCTAGGTCCCTTCCAACCCCTAATATCTGTGAATCTGTGAAACTCAGTGACCAGCAGTTGTGGCTTGATGCTGGAGGAGAAGAGGGACACTGTCTGGGTTTGCTGGGCTGGAATGCAGTCAGTTTGTGTGTTTATCACCTCAGTCCCAGTGTGATGGCTAAAAACGTTGACATTTAAGGTGTGCCCACACATTGGGCAATTGAGCTCGTGTTCCTAAGCCCATTCCTACTGTGCCTTCTAACATGTGGAATGAGCAGCTGTCTGTTGGCTGTCAGGCTGTATTAAAGCCATCCACACTGTGCTTTAGTTGAGTTCTGTGTCTGGGCTGAGGGCTGGTTGGTAACAGGTTGATTTTTCAGTTAGTGTCGAGCCCAGACATAACACAGGCAAATTAAAGATGAAAACCAGTACAATACTGATCAGAGGTGGAGGAGTCAGACATGACAGCAGTATGAAGTGATAATTATAAGATAGGAGAGAGGAAACAAAGATAATCCTTCGATTGTACTTGGAAAGCAGTAAGAGACAGCCAGGCTTCAAGACTTACTTAAGTTTAGAGATGAAAGCAGAAAACTTACAGGAGTGAAGATGTCAAGGCATTTGGAGAAGGCAACCTCTGCATGAGCATGGACTGAATTTCAGAAGAACACTATTTCCAAGAATAGCCTTTTTTTCATAAAGCTTTTTATGCAGTTGTCTTTATTTTTATTTTTTTATTTCGTTGTCTTTTTAATATCTTTATTTAGCTGTTATTTTAGCATAAAAAAATATCTGTGCAAAATAAGCATATTGTTCTGTTTGTGCTCAGTTTAGCTTTCTAGACATGGAAAGTCTGATTTATTTCTTGCTTTTAGTTTTTGTTAACCTGCATTAGTTTTCTGTTGTATTTCCTTTAGCATGGATGCAGCCAAGATTGGCTTATGCTGTCTATAATTATCAGCCAGGCTTTGCAGGTCTGCTCTGTATATTGGTAATCACTTTCTAATGTTATGTTTTGTAACTAAGGATTGTAACTGAGTAAGATCAGATGGTAGGACTCTGTTTTAACTGCCTATGCAAGTTCAACAGATGTCTTGGGGAAAAAAAAATTAAATAAGTTGCAGGTGAACTGCCACATTTTCCTGCAGTGGAACTTTTAAAAGCAGAAGACAGTGCTGTGGCCCATGTAGGGTTCTGAGGCAAATGATGTGGATTGCATTGACTCTGTTCATGGGGCCTGAAAAAGCTAATTTTTAAGATCCAGATACTTTTTTTGCAGCAGGTCTTGTTTGAATGTTGGTCATTATTGTTACTGGCCCATTGACTTGCAGAGCTTTTTAGTTTCCAACTGTATTTTCTTACCTTTGCATGAGGAAGTTTGCAATGATTTGGGATTTCATGCAAGAACCACAGCTGAGATTTGGAGGGAGCATAAGAGACACAGGATTTGCCTAGATGAAAGGCCTCCAGCTGGCACATTATCCGTGGAGCATCCAGCTCCAGAGATGTAAAACTACCTGGGAGGACAACAGTGACCTGGCCACACACCTTCCTCTGCCACATCTGGGGGAAGGAGAGACCTGCCATTCATTCTGCAGCTGCAGCTCTGGCCTTGGGTGCTCACAAGATGTTCCTGGACAAGACTGGTTCTTCTCACCTTCCTCCTGTGTCACTCCCAGGTAAATAGAGAGGAATTGGGAATGGACTGTGCCTCACAATTTTGTAAAGGAAGATAGGCAGATGTGTGACAAAACTTTTTTTAGTCAGTGAAGAACTATAGCAGTCATTTTTTGGCTGGGAAACTGCAGAATAAGTACTGCTAATCCTAAAGCATTATATATTTTTAATTTGGGATTATAATAGGCTATGAAAGAAGGAGGAAGAAAAAAAAAAAAGCTTAACATGAAGGAATATTTAATTTTATTCAGGAAACATTTTGGCAAAAATCCCCTGGATCTGCACAGAACCTACAGATTTAAGATGTCTTTGCACAGCCAGAGGCTGAGATCATGGCTGTCTAACTACAGTTGGATATTTTCATATCTGCCAAGTTTAGCCTTAAATAAATAAATGAAAAAAGGTCATGCTTCATGCTTTGTTCAAACTTTTGAAATGGATCTCACTTAATATTCTAGGGGATAGTGACCTCCCTTTGAAGATACTGTCTTCCTGCTCCAAATCAAGAAAGTAGCTGTTTATATGAAGACATGAAATGTCTGAAGGTACTTTCTGGAATCCCTTAAAATGACCCTGGTTCAAGAAACATGCCCTGCTTACTGCCAGGAGTGCAGTAAAGTCAGGCAGTGGAAATCTATTCGTTGTGGGCAATTGCAAGCCAGTTACCCAACATTAACCCACAAAAAGGAAAATTAGCAGAGTTAAGAGTAGTTGTTGCCAGAGAAAGATGAACAAATAGGAGCAGAAGCTGAGTGGGAAGCTCTAGCAGCAGGAGGGGGGGACTGTAAAGATCATCTGTTGAGACTTGCTTTTTTACTTCTCCCCCTGCAGCTCCCCAGGTATCTCTCTCATTTTTTTAAAGACACAGATGCAGCTATGCCTGATAGTGCCTGTGAAGTCTATAATAAGGACCAACAAGGCAGGAGATGGTTTTCAAGGAGCACTGTGATGGAGAGTGGTGTTTTCACAATGAGGTCATGTCCAAAGGCAGCCTCAGCTGATGGCAAGCTTGTGCTTGAACACTGAATAAACACCTTGTCTTCTTGCATGGCCCCTGCTCCAAAGACATGCAATCTAATAAATCTGGCATACACCTATAGGGAGGTACTTTGAAAATAGTTCATTTTTATAGGATTTTTTGTTTTTTTCTTTGTTTTTTAAGTCATTGAACTCTTTTAACTCTCTTTACTTATCTCTTAGTATTCCAGCAGCCCAGTTTAGTGCAAAGTGTTTTTCCTTGCAAGCCCTGTGAAGACAACCATGAGATCTATAGAAGGGAAACAGCAGAGCAAAGAGAGTATGAAGGATGGGCAAGGAAGTTCTGTCTGCTTGTTCCTACTTTCTCCTTTATTTACAGGGCTTTTTTTATACTATCTCCCTTTTCCTCAGAAATGCCCATCTGTGTGACAGCTGCATCTGTGCTCTGCAATAGCATTGCTGTTCAAACAGCAGGATGGAATGGGGCTTGTAGGTGAAAGAATATCCAAAATCAAACAAACTCAAGCAGGATTTGACCAGAATGTTTTGTTTCAAGACTTCTAAGCCAAAAAAGCTTAGGCAAAAAAAAAAGTTTCTCCTTTTTGTGTTATATTCATAGTTGTAGCAAACCAAGTAGTGTCTTATGTGGCATTTTGTGATCTTTGATGCAGTGACCTCTGTTTCTAAATCCATATAGACTATTAAGTCTTTTCAGGCTTGTCATGACTGCTTGAATAACACCAGCTGGTTTATACAAATTAAACTGAACTAGCTCATGGTTTATTCTGGTATGGCAGGGAGGTCCTTTGCACTGTGTTACTTTTTGAGGCTGATTCCTCCTCCCTGAGTTTAATATCCCATCTCCTTTCACTGAAACCAAAAGTAATTATTTTTGAAATTAATTATATTAGACATATAGACACTCTTGTTTGATCATTCTCTCTTTTTCTCTGTTTGAAAATACCTTCCTTTACTAGAAACTAATTGTTTATAGTAATTTGTACTCCTGTGAAAAGTCTCTGTGGAAGAAAAAAAGTCAACCCCCAATAGAAAAATAGAAAAGGGAATTCACTCATTAAAACACCTTGCTGGGAGTATTTAGAGACACCTTTTGTTTGAGTGAGTATTGTTTTAGTATGAGTAGACTTATTTGTTTACTTTCTGCTGCCCACTAAATCTAGTGGAAGAGAAACAAACACAACTGGTGATGAGGGAGAGTGGTGTACTAGTGGTGGTTTTGGTTTTGTTTTGGCTGGGGTGTTCTTGGGTGTCATGCAGGGGAATTTAGGACAGAATGTGCTTGGGTAAGTGTCACTGAGGAGGACACTGAAGGCTGTAGTAGTACAAGTTTATTAGAGAATTTTGTTTGCCAAGTGGAGCTTTTTTCTACTGATTGTGGTAGTAGGTAAAGTGAGAAGGCATTTCAGTAAGGCTCTTGAAAGACAAATTGAAGTTACTTCTTTACAATAGAGATTTTTACAGAGATTTATTGAGAATGGAAATCAAGCCAAAGATTCCAAACTTGGGAATTTTACAGCTCACTTCACCGTATTTCTCGTGTTTTATGTGGTTTCCCTCTAAAACGATCCTCCAAATTCTCTTTCAGGATACTGGCTGTGCTTTCCTCCTCTCCAATTGTTTATGCTTAATTTAGAAAGCCTAAAGTGCTATGATAATCTATAACTTAATGATTTTCCTTAACCATTTTCTTCTACCCTCCTGATGTCTCTGGAGTACCAAATGGTACAGAAAGTTCATTTTGAAACGAGTTCTGGGCCAGACTGTATAAACTCCATAACTACTTGGATGTCAGCTGCAGGAAAATTCATGTCAGGTCATCACTGAAAATTGCTGGCACAGCTCTGCTTTTCAGGAACTTGTAGTTCTCTTAACCTTTCTCATTTTATTAGAAAATAATAAGGGACATTAAGTAACTCCTCATCCACCTTAACATCCTTGCGTAAAAGGGAGCCCTGCACTGGTGCTGGTAGAAGTGCTGTTGAGCTGTATGGCTGTGGTACAGAAATGGGATATAGAAAATATTGAAAACCAGAAATGTGGTTATTAGAAATGAAGTATGTCTGGACCATGGCATTTGTAAAACTCCAGAAGTTATTATTAAAGCTTGCACAAGTTTTAATATTAGTTATTTTATACCTGCACAGCATTAATACCGAGTTAGGTCTGTGGGGTTTGTGTGTGTGTGTGTTTTTGTTGTTTTATCACATAAAACTCCACTTATTTTTATTTAAATGATGATCAGACATGATGAGTCTTATGCTACCATGACCAGTCCTTCAGCTGAGGTCAGAAGATCTTTCACCAGCTCAGAGAGACTGGTAAGAACAGATATTCTCTCTCTCAAATTGCAAATCATTGAGGAGCACAGACAACCAGGCAATGCTGAGCACACCCAGATGTCTCTCTGTGCTGCCTACAGTCTGCCTGGTTGTTCCCATCTTTGTTCATTTTGCTTTCTTTGGCTTTTTCATCCTGATAAAATCTCTTCTCCTTCTTTGTCCTCTCTCTAAATCTACCCTTCTCTGCCCAGAACTTGCTTTTTTTTGACAGAGTGTACACCATCTTGTCAGATCTGGGACTTGGTAAAGAGTAGGTGTAAGGGCTGAAGAATAAAGAGATGAGTTTTGATGTCATCTGTCTCATTCTACAGGCCAAATTCTGCTATTTCTTACAGTGTTTTGTTGCATTTGGGCTTTTCTATTTTAGACCAGCTTAAATTTAGGAGTCAGTTTGTCAGGTAGCAGCATTGGTTAATTTCAGGGCAGAATTCTCTACCTGCCAGAAGCCAGACTTTTAGTTGTAGGTGTCTGTAGTTTTGGGGTTTTTTTTAAGAAGCTTTTGAAGAAATTAACTTCTCCCAGCCTACCAGAACTGATTTAAAATTGATAACTTCAGCTATTGTATTGATTTTTGTTCAAACACCTTACATGTGTTGTGAGAGTCCTCTCATCTCGGAGCATGAGTCATCTGGGATATCTTTGTTGTGAGTGGGTTATTTTCTTTAGTAGGAGTTGTAAGCAGCTATTTTAGTCTGGAGAAGACTGAAAGGGATCTTCTTAATGTTTACAAATATCTGAAGTGTGGGTGTCTCTTTGCACTGATGCCCTGTGGTAGGATGAGGGGCAGTGGTCACAAACTGGAACATGGGAAGTTCCACCTCAATGTGAGGAAAAACTTCTTTCCTGGGAGGGTGCCAGAGCCTGGACCAGGCTGCCCAGGGAGGTTGTGGAGTCTCCTTCTCTGGAGACTTTCAAAACCCACCTGGATCTGTTCCTGTGTCACCTGCCCTGGGTGATCCTGCTCTGGCAGGGGGGTTGGACTCCATCTCCAGAGGTCCCTTCCAACCTCTACCATTCTTTGATTCTATATTCTCTGTTTCAGCTATTCTATATTAACATTAGTCTGGGGGTCAATTACTGTTTGAAAGTTTGGTTTTTGAGTTTTCCCAAATTTTATTTTCTCATTTGAGAAGTTTATTTTCATTTAGTTATTTAGTTATTTAGTTATTTTTCTCCAATAGTGGAACATTTATCTTACAGTAGCTTGAGCAGATGTTTTATATCAAGGTTACTGACTTCTGCTTCTTGTCTAAGTGACAGACAGTTACTATAAACACCCCCTTCCACTTGGAAGATCCTTTGGATTGCCTTGAGGTGGAAGGGAAGTGAGAGATTTTTGGGGGGGCAGGATTGTTTGTTTTTAAAGAAAATGGACACTGGAGACATATCTTCTGGTGTGTTTACTGGAACTGTCTCCTAGCACTAGGAGCTGCCTGAGGAGCACCATCACTGATCAAAGCACTGAGCAGCAGTTTAAGAGAAGAGATGGCCTGTGTTGATTTTGTTCCCTTCATGTTTTGATATGTTTGTAGGAATCCAAGAGGTAGGTCCTGTCAGTGGTTGATGGCAGGACAGTGCTGAAAAGAGAAGACCAGATGCTTCTCAACTAATATTATTTATGTCTTTCTTGAATCCTAAGAAGAGACTGAAGACAGCCTGAGAAATGTTACCTGGTGTTTCCTGGCAGGCTCACTGGACACCCAAGTGCTAGGTAGGAGGGCCAGCATCCAGAGCTTTCCAACAAAAAGAAAGCTGAGAGCAGAGTTTTTAGTAAATTTGCAAAAGACAAACGTTTTCCCTGCTTTTTGCTAACAACGTGGCCCACTTGCCTGCAGTTTCCAGCTTGAAGCCAGAGAGCAAACACTCAGCCTTTGCAAATATCTTGCAACCTGTAACAATCTGCTCCATTGAAATAGTTCCATTCTGGCCTTTTGGGTTGGAAATGTAGACAATTTGTCAATGGAAACTTTTAGGACACTGCTAGTAAGGAAGTGGCAGGACAGGATTTGGGGATTAGCCACAAACATCTTTCATTTGCTGATAGCTTTCTATGGTGAAGCTTCTCTTGAAGATGTCTTTCACACACACAATTTGAGTGTTACAACAGCTTAATTAAAAAAAATCCCAATTGGAGGGGCCCAAACTAGACTATCATGGCATGGTACTGCTTTCATTTGCTGGTTACCCTTGTTTGATTAATCATTTTCTTTCCCCAGTAGTTTTAATAGTCCTTGTTACTTGCACAGATTTTCTGCCTGCTAGTTTCTCCTGGGATGCAGACACTAGCTGCTGTTGGTGAGAGGTGCTGTATGGTGTGAGGTATGAAAGAAGCTTGCTATCAAGGAAGAAATGGCATCTCCAAGTTCACTGAGGTCAGGTGGTCACAGCAGGCAGGTTTCTCTAGCCTGGTCTGCTCATGAAGACACAGTGATTGAAGTGATGAAGACCCCTAGTTCTAGGGGCTTTGCTGTCAGCACTGTCTGCTACATTGAGCTCCCTTATGCTTCTTGAGGATTTTGCTTGCCTAAAATTTCCCTGTTTTGCATTAATGTCTCCAGGCTGTTTGCTAGTCTTGCTGGAAATGTATGTTTCACAGACTTTTGGATGACAGTTTCCCCAGTGGACTACTTTTCTTTCACTTGTTAATCAAATGGCTTAGTTGCCTGCAGAGACACCCAGCTGTGGCTCCATTGCCCACAAGAGGGAAGGAGAGCACCTTTCCCACATCTTCTTGGGACCACAGTCTGCTGAAGGTCACAGCCCTGGTAGGTGCCATTATCCCATGTGCTGTACAAAAAGAAGTCACTTAACACTTCCTTCTTCAAAGAGTTTGCAAATCAAAACAAAAAAAATGATAATAAAGTGAATATTTAGGTAAAGCTGGATTCTGGCTATATCTAGGCCTTTAAGTGCTCACCATCTTCAGAAGAATCGTTTAAATACCAACTATGAGCTGATTCTTCTGAGGAGTAGATTTGAGTTTGGTCCACTCTATGCTAAGTAGAAACTCTGGTGTAACCCTGAATTTTCAGTATTTGAGCTGCTGATGTTTCTATTTTGGTTCTGTCTGGGTAGGAATTTGCACCAATTCTTCAGGACTGGCATCAGCTCCTCTATGGCAGTGTCACCACCAAAGGTTCTGAAGGATGTGTCTGGTATAAAGGGCAGCTGTGGACTTCTTTACTGCATCTGGGGAGAGTAAGGGAAGTGGTTTAAAGTGACATTCAACTGTGAGAGATCTTTCATAGAGTTGAAGCACTGCTGTGAGTAATGGCAACCTTCTGCACTGGCTGGGGGGTTACTGCAGCATTCTCTGAGATGCCAAAAGTGCTTAAGCCTGGCTTTTGAGCCTGCTCCTTCCAAGTCCAACATGCTGCATTCAGCAGATTTTTGAGATCCCTAGCAACAAAGCAGTCTTTCTTTTTTCTTCTGTGTTTTGACCAGCCAGTCTTTTACACCCTGGAACCAAAGCTTTCAGGTGTTTTTATGTCCCCTCTGTCCCAAGCTGACTTTTGAGGGGTTTGTCCCAAGCATTAAAATTGTCCCTTCTTCCTTTTTTACTTGTGAAATGAAAGTCAAGGTTCTAAAGTGTAGGTCTGTCTTGTTTTTCTTTCTATGCTTACTAAAGGTTTGGTGTGGTTTTTTTTTTAAAGAAAAAGATTATTTGTGCCCATTTGCCCAAACACAATTATAGATCAAAAAAAAAAGTGAAAAGATATTAGGAAAGAGGGGAGCTTGTGGTGGCCCCTGGTCTCAGTGGCTGGTTTGAGGTATGCTGCATGTTGGAAAACACCTCTTGACTGCTGGAAAGAACAGCAGTACAGATCCTCCTTCTACAGGGTGTATGGCAGTGAAAGGAGAAGAGATGGAGTGGAAAACAAATTCGAGTTGGGTAGGGAGTAGCAAAAAGAATGGTCTATTTGTGAGGAGTGTATTGCTAGAAAGGCTGACTGGGGTGTCTGGGGCTGAGATGGGGCATATTTGGCTAACTGGAGTTGGGGGATTAAATAGTGACAGATGGTTCACATGGTTTTCTAATGCAGGAGGAGGTATGAGGCACGTCTGTGTTTGTGTGAGACAGAGCCAGGACTTGGAGGATTGATTACGTGTGAGCAGCTTAACATGTGAGTGCAGTGTTTGTGTGCAAGCATGCAAAGGCAGGGTGTTTGTGTCAAAGGACGTGTGTGAGAGGGAACTTGTCTAGCTGGTGTGTGTGTACACAAGGGAGGTTCTCATGCTGATGTTGTAGTAAGAGAGGAGCTGAAAATATTCATGTAGACTGGTAAGTTTTGCAAAAAAATTTAAATTTCTATTATTTTTTATTAAGCTGCTACAACTTGCCTTACTGTAAAACTATAAATGCTGCAGAGATGTATTTCCCTGCTGAAGTGTTCTTTCCTGCAAATACTGTAAGTTCTTGAAACCTCATTATTTTTAAGAAAACATTCTGTCATAGGACATAAAAAATTCTCTTCTGATATTTTGAAATATGATGAGGCCAGTTTTTGCAGTACATACCTAAGTCATAACATATAGAAAGCACTTAATTTGTGGACCATTACAACATACTTCAGGTCATGTTATGGCCAAAGGCTGTGACTTAATTTACCCAAAAAGTATTGTAATCCCACTGAAATGCACTTTCTGAACTCTCTAACATTTTTTAATGGGCTGGTTATTATTATTTTTTTTTTTTTACAGCAAGTAAAAAGTCAAGTCTGTGCATTTGTTGGGCATGGTCGACAAGGATCTGATTGCTGACAATCTGTTAGGAAATTTTGGCTCTATCCAGAACTTTCTAGTCATATTATGAAGTATAGATATGTATAGTAGTATTGTATTTATCTAGATTGCTTAAAGAATACATAAAAATCAAGATTTGGCCAATACTGCTGTGGCTTAAAAATCATGGTGGAGGGTGATCAGGATTGTACCAGAGCTTTACCACTGCCTCACAGCTGTGCTTTTCAGTCAGAATGCTTTAGAAGAGCAAGAGCAGCAAATACACCAAATTTGGACAAACTAAGAGTATGTCTTAGCAAAATCAGTCTGATGTTACTCTGTTTTGCTGGAGTCTGTCTTGGGTGTTTTATCTTCCTTTTCAGATCTGCTGTGTTCTCCTTATTCATCAGCAGCTCATTGAACTCATTCTGGGAAAGCTTTTGTGAAGTCTCAAAATTCTTCTAGATAGAACACAACCTGTCTTTCATAAATGGCTCTGTTTCTTTCTGTGTTTTGGGTTTGATTTGTTTTTTTTTGTGTTTTTTTTCTTCTAATAGGGCAGCCTTTGATGAATTTGTTACTCTACAAACCGAGCACGCTGCAACAAACAAGAAATCTGTGAAAAATTAAAACTCCATCCCAGTCATAAGAGTCTAGTT
This sequence comes from Ceyx melanurus, assembly GCA_024611195.1. NCBI lineage: Eukaryota > Metazoa > Chordata > Aves > Coraciiformes > Alcedinidae > Ceyx > Ceyx melanurus. Next base: position 147,655 of record JANHGL010005086.1, on the reverse strand, counting down.
GCAGACATTAGTCTAGGAGCAGTTGGTTAGGAGTAGGAAACTGAACATTTTTTAAGGATGGCCTCACTTTGGCTCTCAGCTTACTGAACACATTGTAAACTTTTTTATTCTAATATATATAAAAATAGCGTGCCAAGAACAGCCAGGGAGAGGTGTTGAGCATGAAGTTAGGTTATTCTTTTTTTAACTTATTAGCTAGTCTGACATGTTAGGGTAATGCATTCTCCATTAGTGCATTACTCCCAGCTGGCTCGAGTGGTCCTGGATGCTCCCAAAGAACAGGCAGGTTCTTCCATGGGGAAATAGAATTTGAGGGGCAGCTTCTGACACTGAGGATTGATTGGTACTCTGAAGCAGAATGATTGCTCCTGTGTGGTTTGAGGAAATATTTTTATTATTAATGTTTAGTAATTTTGATTGATACTACATTCTTGATGACCTTGATGCAACTGTGTGAGGAGTAAGCTTGTAAAGTTGGTTTGCATTGGTGGGAGAGGAATTGGGAGAAAGAAAAGCTTCATCAATGAAACAATTACTGCATTTAGTATTCTGGCATCACCAGCAACTTTTTCAAGATGTTTCTGCCCAAAAATTTGCTTCTTTACGAAAATGTTTCTACCTTTTATTCTATCTCTTCACATCACTTGCACTGGTTTCCTGACAGAAGGTGCAGGTGATCAAAGGGGGCCATGATGGAGTGAGGGGGAGTGTTTTGGGTGTGTTGCCAAACCCAACCTGATTTGAGAAGTGCTGTCTGGTGGTGGTGTGTTGGAAATCACTGTAGAAGGCAACCCACATGGACAAAAATAATTCATACCTTAATTGGGAGCGTGTGAATTCAACAGCAATTATAGCAGCACAATATGGGTTTTAATTGAAGAAAACTGAAAGGAGTGCTGCAATTAGAAATGTTTTCAGAGTTATTCTGATCTGCCATTCTTAAATAGGAAGCAAAGGAGATTCTATTTGTTTATTGCTTTCAAAACTGACTTGCTTTTAGGCATCTCTTTGATAGCAACTGCTGTCTTCTTGCCAACCCAGACTCAAAAGATATAATCCTCAAAGCATGATGGATATGGGTAGTTTGTTTTCTTTTACTTTGGCTGGTGCTAAAATTCATCATGTTCTGTTGTTTTGTTTGGTTGGTTTTGGTTTGTTTGTTTTTTAAATAAGCTGAATTTAATGGAACACTTTTACTGACTTTTTCAGTGGGCCCTGTTTGCTTGTTTTAAAATATTTGGGAAGGAATATACATTTTACAGGAACTGCCATTTAAATGTTGATGTGTGAGAGTGGCTGAAACACACCCTATAACTTTTAACAACTCTCTTGAAAAAGTCCTGGAATATGTAATGAAATACTAAGGTGATCTACTGTGCACATCTCCTTCCTTTTCCAGCTTATAAACACTTGTGGACTGTCTCATAGACTTGATGGATTTTATACAACTACACATGTACTGGGGCTACAACTTCTCTTTAGGGTTTTGGTAACTAAATTTTTACCTAGGATTTTTGACATGTTTCACCCCCTGAGTTTTAAAGCAACTGAGGACCCATGTGAACCTGGCACAGTAATATTTCCATATATCTGTGTAAATCTGTAGTGTGTACTTGTCTTAAACTGCAAGCCTCTCTAACATGTGAGAAGTGTCAAAGAGCTTTTATCTTTTTAATCTTTCAATGTAACTTTAATTGCTGAAGTATGTTGCGTGCATTCATGCTATTGGAAAGCAAACATAACTGATAGGGGATAAGTTTGCATTCTGCCTTTATTTTTTTCAATTTGTCATCACTAGTATTGAAAATTTTAGGGCTTTTTTTGTTGTTGTTTCTTTTGGCTCACAATCTCTGAATGTGTTTAGTTACTATGTTGTGATTAGTGGCATGTGGCTTGAGAGAGTTAAGTGATGCCTCGTTTAATATTTATAGTGTTTTCTGCTAGACCCTTACAATGGCATCAATAATACGGTTTTTCCCTTTAGAAAATATGCAAGTTTCAACTTTTTAAGAGTAGATTTTAAAAATCAGTCATCTGAAGTTTTAATCCAAATTACTCTGGGATTTTCTGCTGTAGCATTGTCCCCTTTGTGTATTTGAAAATACACTAAATTTCTGGTGTAGATCTGAATTTCTTCAAAGTTTGGGTGGGAGAGAGGGAACTTGACCTGAAAATCACTAGAGCTTTTGCTGAATGGCTTTGTGGCTCCATTTTCCTCTCTTTCATCTGTGCCTTCCAGGTACGTTTAGTGTTCTATTATTTATGTCAGTAGTGCTTACAAGCTGCACTCATGAATGTCAGTACACAGTTGGACTTTATGCAGATTGCTTTTCACCCTGCTTTTGAAATTCTGGTGGCTCTTTTTCTCCTTTTACCTGTACAATGTTTATTTAAAAACATGTAAGAAGAAAACTGAGGTCCTCATAACTTAAATGTAAGTATTTTCTTACATTCTGAAATGCCTTCCTAGAATGAAGCTGGTCTTCCTGTCTGTGATAAAGGATAAATGGCAGTTGTATTTACTTAGCTATTGCTCAGTAGTGTTACCTGGTTTTCATATGTCTGATAAATTAGGTTCTCCCATCATTTTTATGTTCCAAAGCTTGATAAAACAAATGTTTTCACTTTCAAATTGAGTCAATTCTTTTTCTCACAATCAGGACAATAAAACTTGCTGAAGTAAAGCAAGGATGATTTTGGTTTCAGGTTGTATCAGAAACTTGTCCTCACTGAGCAGGTACTGGGGTCTTGCTAATGTTTAGCTGTTAGAACTCCTAAATGGGATTTTCTTTTGAACTGTGAGATGATGATGGAAAAAGTTTTGAATGGCCAAGCCAGACAAAAGGCAGTTTCAGATATTCCTCTTCTTTTTTTCACAGTTATGGTTAACTGATGTTGTTCTTCTCCCTTTGCAGGGGAATGGAGACTTCTCATAAAATAACATAATACATGATAATTTTATTGTAGTTACAATGAATCAATTAGAGCTTTCAAAATTTCAGTCATGAAAATAGGATGGTAATTCAGGGTAAGGCACAAAATATAGTAAAACATGAGAGCTGTCAGTACAAGGTACTAGAAACAATACAGGGAAAAAAAATATTTCCCCAGAATGTGGGATTAAAGCTGATGGCCTGAACATGCTTGGGGATATTTGTAGGACTCCATCTCATTCAAAATTTGAAGTGCCTGGTCTTATAGTTTTTGTTCTGGCCTTCTTATAGGAAAAGCAATAGCAAACTTCTCTTAAAAGCAGACGTCTTAGGCACATTTCCACGTAGGAAACAATATTTCAGAGTTCCCATTTCAAAAGAAAAATAAGATGTGACAACACTGGGTATGTGTCAATATAGAATTCTTAATTGCCTAAATGAAACCCAGACTCTAAAACCTTTTTGTTCACACTGAGTGATTTTTCTATTTGACAATTGGACAACAGTGAGTCTGGAGTGAAGAGTTAACCCTGAGAAGCAGCATCTCTGTGTCTGTCTCTTTTAATGGTAAAAGAATGAATTTTGTATTTGCGTAGACAAAATGTCAGCAGTTCCAGCAGTGGCTCTGAAACAGCAGTCAAATGTAAAATCTTGGCTTTGGTGGTTTTGTCACAGCCTACCACAGGGCTGGCTTTTCTCCTCAAACACTGCAGACTGGGTTTGCATCTTGTTAAGGGAACAGTTTTAAGTTTTGATTCATACTGCCATTGTCCCAGAAACACAGAGCTTAAAGATACTTAGGATATGCTCTTTCTTAATGATGGCCAAGTCTCAACAGGGTGCAAGTGGTTGGGTTTTTTTTGAGTACATTCCACTGTTGTGGCAGGGAAGCAGTTCTAGAGAGGCTGCTTTCTCAATTACCAAATAGGTTGCCTTGAGAGCTCCTTTATTATTTTTTTATTT
>JANHGL010005086.1:76981-120322 GCA_024611195.1 Ceyx melanurus | reverse complement strand
CCTTCTAGCGTGCACCAACAGTGGGCAGCCAATATCACCACCCCAAGCTTACCTGGAGCCCCTGGGGCCCTCCTAATCAGCCCATCTTTCTAGAGCTCTTCTGAGGCTGTTTGTCAGTGTGATGTTTATTTAAAGTTTGTACCTCATCTGGATTTCTCTGGGACCCAGGTCCCGGCCAGAGCTGCCTTGGGCCAGGTGAACACCAGTGCCCTTTGCCACAGCAGAGTCCTTGGGTGAAAACTTCTAAACTTTACCTATATTTCATTGACTTTGAAAGACATTGTGCTGGAGTCAGATTAGAAAATGTAACGTGTGTACCTTGAGAACTTTTTTCCTTTTATTCTGAGACAAAGCCTCACTATTAAAATAGCATAATAGATGTGCACTAGGTAGAGCATTAGGAGGAAAAACAATGGGTATCTAACTTCTGAAAGGCTATAGATAGTGTGCTAAATGGTTACTTTTTTTTTTTTTTTTATTGCTAACTTGGGTATCTTGTCATATGTTAATTAAATGCCTGGAAAAATCTTTAATAGATAATAAGAAGATAATAGTGCATAGACCTCAATGTAAATTGGAAGCATTATGCCATATCTCTTCTACTGTCTTACTTTTAAAGCTCAGTAAGAAATCTTTGCTCAAATAATTCATCTTAATGTACTAGAAAGTCAGACAATTTTAAAGTAAATTAGAGAGTTGAAAAGCAAGCTTTCTGAGTTCGAGTCTCTTCATTGTTTGACTCCCAATTTCCCCCTTGTTTATGTACCATTTCAAGGGTTGTATAAAGGCTATCCTTGTCCTAGCTCATCGTTTCCCACTGTTTCCAACGTTTCCACCCTTCTCCCCCTTTTTCACTTTTGGAAGTCTGCTTCCTGTGGTTTTGATCGTGAGTGTGAAGCTCCAGTCTGTGTGCATTCATGCAGAGGCATTGGGAAGATGTCTGCCATGGCCGTAATGAACTGAATTCCACTCTCCTTGGCACAGAAGATGGGAGAGGAGACAGCTTCTGATTATCCTCCTGACTGCACTGACTGGAGTTTGTCATTGTAAAGGCTGGTGCTTGCATTCCACAGGGGCTTGATCCTGTGAATCACACAAAGGAGCTGCCCCATTCATCTTTGTCCTCCCCAGTCCTAATTGAGGATTGCTGTGAGCAGGAATCTAAGGCCAAGTTGTGCTGTCCCATCACTATCTTGTTATCTTGTAAGACTGGTTAGTTGCCTGTGTTAGCTCTGGAAAACAAAAAGATATTCGAAGTGCATGCACAGCCTGGCCAGTATATTAAGCATATAAATTCCCCAAAACCCTGATGCTCTTGCTATTTTAACATCTTGTGTGGTCTACTGAAATCTTTCAACAGAAGAAAAATAGGAGCTGCTTTTACTTGCTTTTCTGATGTTGCTTCATTTATTCTTTCCCTTTCTTCTTCCTTCCTTCACTCTCTCTCTCATGGAAGGGGAGACTTGACACTGTGTTCTGTATTGAGACAAATTTTCCAATCTGTTCAAATCATTAAGTGTGAGAATGCAGTCCTGGATTTCAACTCTAGCTGCATGTGTGCTCAGTTGGAAGGAACTCTACTAATGGCCTCCAGGATGCTCCTTTCTAGGTAGCAATTCATGTAGTGCATGGAAACGGTCCACCTGAAATCCCAAACAATTTCCACATCAGTTCAGAGTGCTGTTGTTCACTGTATTAAAAGTAAATTTACCAGAACTGGACACAACACTCTAGATGTGGCCTCCCTAGGGCAGAGTAGAGGGGGAGGAGAACCTCCCTCGACCTCCTGGACACACTTTTCTTTATGTGCCACAGGATACCATTGACCTTCCATTATGATCTTCAGGAAATTTTGTTTCTACCTGGATTAGTTGAGCTATTTAAATCTCTATCTCCTATCGTTCTTAATTTATGGGAACAATGTGAAAAGTTAATTCATTTCAGCACAGGTCTTTAGAGTACTAAAGAGCCTATACAAAGGATATGTGGGAATATTTAAAGAAAATAAAAATACCCCTTTTACTGAAAAGGTTGTTAGGATTACATGATACTTTGGCTGAGCTAGAGTGTGTTCTAATCCTCAGCCTGTCTCTCATGATGCAGTGTATCAGCAGCAGTGGCATTTATACAGAGGAGAAGAAATATCCATATAGCACCATCAGAAGGGTGACTTCTGGGACAATGGCTGGTGTGTGAAGAGGTCTTGTCCATGTGTGTGCTGTAGCTGTGCAATCTATAGCTAAACAAGCAAATGAACAGCTAGGGTCTCCTTATATCTTTTTTGAAGACACCTGGAATATGGACATGACTCCCAGTGCATTCTGAAAGTTTGAGGAACCTAAATGTGTACATTGCCAGTGGAAAATCTATGGGAAATTCACCTAAAAACCAGGAGGATCTGTAAAAAAAAAAAAAAGTTGACTTGTCCCTAGTGTCTATTTTGGGTAGCAGGTTGATCCTGAGCACTATTGAGAAGAGTTTTGCAACATATTCTTTTCTCAAAAAAGTATTTAATAGATGCAAAGAGTTTTATGAGTTGTTTTCTGCCACAAGGGACAATATTTTTTATTATCTGTTTTTAGAAACGTGCATACAGATCTGATTTGAAGTTATTTCGTAATATTAATCTTCTTTCATTCCTGTTAATAGCAGGGTCTTCAAAATCCATTGAAACATCTTTTGAAATTTTCTAATTTGTAACCTCACACCAGGAATTAAATATAGTAATGTTGCCTGTATTCAGAGTAGTAGCTTTAAATGACAGAACCAGTGGCAAGAACTTCACATTTATGAAATATCTGAGTGTATGCAAATGCCAGAGGGGACACTCTTGTGCTGATAGTCTCTAATGTCCTTATATGAGATTTGGATGCTGTTGTGCTGATGGTTTTGGAACCATGGAAGTCTGTACCATTCTGTAACTGTGCAATGGGTTTTTATATAGTTTGAATAATACTGAGCTAAAAAAAAGTGCAAGTGTTCCCAGTATATTCAAAGCATGCCTTTCAAATGAGGGCTATTCACATTTTTGTTTTGTCCATCTTTTTATTTTACTATATTTTACTACTTTCATAGAGTGGAATAAATCTGTGGAGCTACATCAAATCATAAATATGTTTTTCATAAATTACTTTCAAAATGCATAGGTCAAAAATGGCAGCAAACTCTGAGAAGATGATAAGCAACATCAGTTGACACTGTGCTATAACTGAAGAAGGGAGGTGGAGCCAGTTAGTTGGCTAGAATAATAATAGAATAATAGAATAAGAATAGAATAATAGAATAAGAATAGAATAATAGAATAATATTTTCCTGAATTTGCTAAGGGTTTCTTCTCCCCTTCCTCCTCTCTCTTCAGAATCAAGTTTAAATTTGTAAACAGGGAGAAGGGAATGGACAGAGCAGTTCACCTTCTTGCCTTTCATTCTAATTAGCAGGTGAGATAATTCAGGTGTGCTGCATCCCCCGAGTGTCATGTACAGAGAAAGGCATTAGCTCTGTTTAGTGACACTTGCCTAAACGAGGGTTGCTAACTCATGTAGCAGTGAATTCAGAGCAGGATTTTCCCAGCCCATCTTTAGTTCTTTCCAGAAGTATTGTGACTATGCACAAACCCCTTTATGGAAGCTCAGGCTGAAAGGTGCAGCAGCTTCTTTAATTGAGAGTACCATTTGCGTCAGCATTGAAATCGGAGCCTGACGACGTTCATCTTGCCATTTCCTGCTGCTTTTAACCATTCTCTCTGTGCAGAATCCCTCCCAGACTTCTTAACAGTGCTGTGAATTTCTCCAGAGGGAATACAGCAATTACCTTGTGGTCACTTATACAGTGGTTTGGGTGGTTTTGCTCCCTGGACTCTTTTCTTGTGCGTTACTTGGGAATTGGTCAAGGGTACGTTCTCTCCTCAGATTAGATTAAAAAAATTACTTTTCTAAGAAAAATTCATTTGGAGTATTAAAGGATTCTTTTCTGCCAAACTATAGCTAGATATGCCAGTAAGCTCAGTTTCAAGTTACTTGCTGCTGTGGTTGCTCTAGGAAATTTTATTCCTTTTCTGACTGTTCTCAGCATTTAAACAAGGCTCCCTAACAGAAGCAGGTTAAGAAATTATTCAGGTTAAGACATGCTCTTTTGGAAGAACCTTTACTTCTGTTGTAGCTCTCCTATTTGAGTAATAGTTTTTCTATGTTCCCCTCTTGTCTCAGCTGAAAGGAGCTGCTGGACATAAGACAATGTGACCTGTTCTGTTGGAGCAGATGGTCCTCAAAGAGCTGGAGGCCTGCTGGCAAGCTGCTACAAACCTTCATCTTCTGTTCCAAATTGGTGCATTACCTGTTTCTTCCTCAGTTGCCTAATTATTTACAACTTGTCTCACCTGATTAGATAGAATGGGGCCACTTGTAACCTGTCTCACCTGGTTAGAATGGGGCCACTTGCAACCTGTCTCACCTGGCTAGAACAGGGCCACATGCACAAAGGTTTTGCTGAAGGGTTATCCCCTTCCCCTGCTATCATTTTGGGAGTGCAAGTCTATTCAGGGAAGAGCCACTGCCTAACATCAGAGCTTATGAAGGGGACTGTGCAGAGCAACATAGGTGGTAAGAGGAACCCAGCTTTCATCTAAGGTAGGTGAAAAAGGTCTGAGTTTGGGGCAAGATGAGAGACAATATCCAAGAAATTGTCAGATTGTGCCACTCAACACTTCAGCCGTGTTCAGACAAAACTGCATCAGCTGCAAATGTTGTCACATTGGGAAATATTTCATATCCACCTAACGTGGAGCTCTACTCAACTATATCACCTCAGATTGTGGTTTAATGAGGATAAAGGCTCACATTCTGCAGTGCCACTTCCAAAACAAGACAGATTCCCTGGCAGACCCTCTGGTTCTAGGAGAATAAATTACAGGTGGACCTGAGTGCTGTAATTTTTTCTTTCTGTAGGCTGCTCATTCTTTTTTGTCTTGTAATAGCAAGCACTGCAGTGACAGCTGCATAAATGTTCTTCATGCTTTGTTCTCATTTACTTGTCTAAAGGAAGGATTTTACTGCAAAACTTGAAAAAAATGGTTTAGGTGTCTGTAGAATATGGTAAATGTGTGTACATGTGTGGTGGAATTTACTAAATGTGTGCTTGCTGAGCAGCTCAGTAGCTGAAGGGACAAGGAAGACTGTGCTTTGTAGGGTTTCGTTTGGGATTTGGTTTTTTTGGGTTTTTTTGTATGGAAATAGGCCTTTTGAAGAAGTCTCCACGTGTTTTAGAGATTATATATTTTTCTCTTTTTTTTTTTTTCCTGCCTTATTTCATATTTGAACAAGACAGCTATCACACTTCTTTCTAAAGGTCCCTCTGGAATTAAGAGAGGTTTCACAGTTGGAGGCTTGTAGCTCACTGAAACAAATATGGAAAAAAAACAATACTGGTTCTGAGTTGAAAATACCATCTGAAGGACTCTGTTATTTCAGTCATCTGTGGACTGGAAACATGGTGAAGATAAAGCAGTGCAGTGAGGTAAAGCTTCATGGAAGTCCTGTGGTCATGATGGCATATCCTACTGTGTTAGTGGTGAAAGACAAAGGTTTCTTATTTGTATGCACTAATTTGTTAGCAAAATAGAATCTCTACAGCTTTTTAGATTATTTAGGGAGAATCTTCTTGGAAATCTGTTAAGTGGGATGTGGGATGTCCTTCTTTTACTTGAAAAAACAGTTGTTCTAAAATACCTCTGTTATTTATTATTTACTATATCCTTTAGGATTCTAGGTAATTCCAATAGAGCATGGCTTTAATGCCCTGCTGTTTGCTGGCTGATAATATTGCACAGAAATTTCTTGGGGGTCCTCCTGACTCAGGCTTTGAAACCCTTCTTTGTATCAGTAGCTGGTAGAGCAGAGCTTTTTCTTTCTGCCTTGCATCATGGACCCTCATTAAGAGTCCAAGCTGAATAGAGTATGTGGACCTGATCTGTGTTGTTTGGGTTTTGTTTTGTTTTGGTTTTTTTTAGGAGGAGTCTTTAATTTTTATTTTTTTTTTCTGTGATGAACTCAGCTGATGTTACAGATATAGTTTAAAATTTTAGGTTTTTATTTGAAATAGAACAGGCATTCAGAAGTCTGTTTGAGAGCTTGGAAGTAATGATGCCAGCCAGTCATCTATCTTTAAGCTTTTAGTGCATGGTGATCCTGTTCTGTGTGTGATCAAATGTCTACAGCCACAAATTAATGCCACTGTGTGGCCCATAAAATAGAATATTGGGAAGGAGAGGATGAGTCCTGAATCTCTCTGTTGAAGGGGGGAAGTTTGGGATGGAGAGGTATCAAGTGGAAGGGAGTAGGGGGAGAGAGAGAAAATGTAAGATGTTGTAGGGAAGTTTCTCAATCACAGCAATAAATTAGTGTTGCATTCTGTAGAGTTCAATGTTCTGATTGCCCATGAAGGCAAAATCAGTCTGCACTCTGAGGCACAAACTAAACTGTAGAGCTGACAGAAGTGATAGTTTAGTTTCTTAAAGAATTTGGGTTGCAGTGTTTCTGTGTCTCCTCTCTTTGCCCTTTCCTCTTCCTTTTTCTTCTCCTGACTTTTGAACTCTCAGGCTAAATTTAACCAAAGTTTAGAAAGAGACCTAAGTTTAAAATAGAATTAGTTTCATTAGTTTCCATTGCAGTGCTGGTGGAAGAGAAAGACTCAAATTAGTTCCCTGTCAGATGACAAACTGGGAAAACTTAACCATGCTGTCCTGTATTTGAGAGCATCCAGGTCCTCCCATGTGCAGGTTAGTCTAACTCCAGAGTAGACATGAAATGTGCCATCTCACATGTAAGACAACAGTGGAGGGGTTGGTGTTACTGTGGGAGTGAGAAATGTTTCAAGGATGAAGGGCACACAACTGACTGAAAATGAATCTTCCCTAGTTTATGGGACAGTTTTTACCGATAGGTATGAGAAAAAGATATTATTTTGTATAGACAACTCTATATTAGCAAATACACTTTACCCCCTGGAGTAATGCAGCTTATCTGCTTTTGCCTCCATGGTGGGGACCCTCTGTGGGTATTGGATCTGTTTTGTGCTGCTCTGTAAGAGTCAGAGCAGTCAGCCAGCAGGCTCCCTGGCTGTGACAGTTTGCAGATGGAGTTCTGGGAGAAGCATTTTCTATATTTCTTATATAACAGTAGAAAGGAAATTGGGAAATTTTATACCTTGGTTCAGAGCCCATACTACAGCTTTCCTGTGTTCCAATGCAACTAATAACAGACTGTCTTGTTTTCTTACATTGCTTAATTTTCATATTTTTTGTAATAAATGTGTGATTAAGAAACTGTGTGATGTACTGTCTTTTCCAGAATCTTGCTGGAACAGATTTACTTTGAAGTGTTACAGAAACAACTTCTGTCCAAACATAGCCAGAAAGACAGTGGATATGGAAAATCTCATGAGCTTTGACAGTCAGGTGATGCTGCAGCAAGTCACATATGTGTTTTGCATGTTGGACAATTGTATATTTTCAGGTGCTGGCATTTTTTACTACTTTGGAAAAAAATCTGTTGTGGTATTTTAATCACTTTAGCCAATGAAAAAAAGAAGGCAATACATAATTTTCTCTGTAAACAAAAGTGTCTTGAAGAGACATTATCAGTTCTGCATGCCAGATTAGCAGAAATCTTTGCTTTTAGCAGTAAATATCTTTTAATGGTATCATTCAGTTTAATAAATTCTAGTTACTCTCTGGCATCTATAATAAAATTACTTTATATGATACCTGAAATATCTTATTACAGCTTATTATATCTTATGAAATTCTGTAATACAATAAGCATTACATGTTTATTTTGAACAGTGACACAAATATTTGCTGTCAGTGTGCTTCTTTGGTATCATTCTGTTTTCCAGCAGCCTTCATCATCAGTGTCAGAGTCAGTTTTCAGACCTGGAAGGTTCATGGGAGCAAGGCTTGAATTACCCCTGAGTCACAGAAGGTGAAGCAGAGTTCCTGCCAGCTGGGCAGCATTGTGCTGCTCCACACAGTGCTAGAACTTCACAGAGGACAGCATTAGGTTACAGATACCCAGATTTGATGTTAAAGGTCAAAGAAACCATCTGTGGCACTGAAGGATGAGCTTAAGCTTAAATGGAGTGGTTTTGCCAAATGTGTCATTAAAGCTTTTAAGCAAGCAGAAATTGAGGGAGAATGATAGAAGTTGTTACAGAGATGATGTCCTGTCTCTAAATTTATTTCAACCTGTGAGTTGCTCACAATCTACATGAGGTTGGCTTGTTTCATGTTTGCTGTTCCCAGTGTAGTGACTGGTCCAGGGAATTTCTGTTTCATGTCCTGTTGCTGATTTGGTTTTGAAATATCTGAAGTAAATTCATGGTCTTGTGTGGACAAGCCTGTAACAGTTCAAGGCTCAGACAGAAGACATTTGTGAATGGCAAAGGGCAGGCTGGTTTAGTAGCCAAGGAGGCAAGGGAAGCAGCCTTCTTGCTAGAAGGCTTTCTGATTGCCCTGTGGAAACTTATTAGCAGATTTTTTTGTGTTTATGGGAGAAGATACCAACCAAAAGTAGGCTGTCATGGCATGCCTTTACTACTACCAATATTTTAAAAAACAACAAAAAATCTAAATGTCATATACCTCAATTCTCCCCTCGGTGTCTGGGGAGTATGGGATATGAAATACATCAAAGTGTTTTGGTCTTGGTCTCTGGTCCTGGGTTCTGTCTGGGGGCTGTGCCCCATCCACGCTCACTGCAGATATGTTGCTGTTCTTTACCAGCATCATGAAAAGCAGCAGATGGCCATTTTATATTGCTGTTAGTGAGGCTGATTCAAGGTTTTTCTGCTCGACTTCCCACTTGGTTTTGTTGCTGCTGACTGCTCATAAAGTTAATAGGAGGCTGAGGACACTTGCAAGCCAGTCTGGTGAAAGGCAGCTATAAACAGCTCTCCTATGAAGTGGTTAGTGGACATTCCTTCTGAACTAACTGTGCTCCTGGAGATGTGGTGGTGCTTCTCTTAGTCTCTGTGATTCCCACAGAGAACATGTGCCCCAGTTGATGTCAGATACTTGAAAGCTCATCCCAGGAGTAAAGCTTCAGTCTTTTCACCACAGGCTGCACTTACCATCCTGGGTATGTCCAGCTGGAGATGAAAAGCCAGAGGCCTCTGGGGAGAGTTCCCTGGCGTTCAGAGCAGCTCTGAAACTCTGGTCTGATCCAGCTGCTTTGTTTTCCATGGACTATCCAAGAAATAATGACTAATCGGCGATTGATGCTTGTTCATTGTTTGCTTTCAGATGTTTTGAGGTTAAAATGCAACCCTGTGATTTGAAATTCATACAGGAACCAGAAGTCTTGTTGCCATACAATCCTTCTGTTGGCATCTTAGCTGCAAACAGGCCCTGCTGCCAACAGTTCCTACCAGATCGAGCTTTTCCCAGCTTTCCTTTCAAGTGTAAATTGCCTACTGGTCAAACCGGGTGAAACGTGCACTCCTTTCCTCTTTTCCTGCACCTAGTCTTTCCATTTCAATCACTTCTGCTTGGCAAGAAGTCTGGGCCACAGATTATTGCACTTGTTAGACTGCAATGCTGGAATTGTGAAAATTACCGTGTGATTGACAGTCATGAAAATGAATCCCACAGCACTAAAGCAAAGTCTCTCCACTTCTCTTGGCAGAGTACTGATTTCAGCTGTGCTTTGCTTAAAAGATACAGAATTTCTCAGAGATGCAGAAGCTGGTGGTGATCGATTCTGAAAGCAGAGTCTCTGCACATATTCTCCTGAGTCACAGGTACAGGTTTCTTGCAGAGCTGGGGTGGGGGGCTGGGGGGGAATGTTGCCACTCCTGTTGTCTCATCTGCTGGCAGTTCTGGGGGAAATGTTACTCTCACAGAGTATGAAGTACATAGAGAGTAATCTCTTAGCATGCTCTAATAGTGATGTTTTTTGGATTTGAACTATTAAGTGATCAGAGTTCACTGCTGTGAAATTCCTTAATTAAAAACAAATCTGCTGTGTTTATAAAATGTCTAAATGTGCAGTTATGGTTAGAAGAACACACAAGAGAAGGCTTTGTTGAAATGTAAACACGTTGTGAATGATGACTGCAGTGTGCTGTCTGAATGCACTCCTCTAATGACACACTGTTCAACATTCAAGTGAATAGAATTGTAGCAAAGGGCTATTAGGCTCAGATTCAGTGTTCAGCCTCCTAACTTTCCACTGAAGCAGTGTTATTGAATCCAGATACTTTGTGAACTCTTGCCTTTTTATTTCCGTGAGCTTTTTTCTTTTTAGGGTAGCTCCTTACAGTGATGGAAACTTGTAGGATATGCATGTGTACAGGTAACTTACTGCTTTGAATGTCATTGTCCAAGATTGATTTGCTGGGAGGGTTATGCTTGTAAATGAGATCTTCCACAATGTCTTTTTCCCTATTACTGTAAGAAGAAACAGCTGCATCAGAACAGTGGGGAAGGTTGTGGTAATTGGAGGAAAATAGATCCCCAAATGATAAATAAAAGCTTATTTAGTCAGAATATTAATTGATATGAATTTAAACTAGCTTTTCCACTCACCTCCAGCCAGTGCTGGAGGAGAAGCTAGAGGAGCTGTTGTAGCAGGTTCATAGGTGTAGGAAACTCAGAAGAGACTGAGAGGTTATAGATGCAGATGCCACCAGACTTCTCCAAAACCTCATCATACTCATACTGTGACTGTCTTTTGGATGCCCTAGATATAGGGGGGTAGTCTTCTCTTGATATAGCTATCAGGGTTAGATGCTGAAATGAACAATTTTGCTGAATCTAGAGCTCTGAAGCAATGGTATCAAAGCAAGTGCATAGCTTAGACTGGGAAGTGGTGGTATCTTTTGCCACTAAAATCCTTGCAAACTACCTTAAATCTCACTACAGTGAACAACTCCACATCAGAATGTCTTTAGAGTGAGCTGTGGAAAGTTTGGATGGATTTCAGAAGGAGAATAAGCTCAGCTTTCTCTTCAGAACTTGCCTGCTGAAATTTGTAATTGAGTCATCTCTGGCAAAGATTTAGCACTCGTGGGCATAGCAGAGTGTTAATGTTATGCCCACAAATTTGATTTTAGTTGGGATTTTGAAGAATTTACTACAGGGATGGTAACAGGAAATGTGAACCAGCCATCTGAAAACCATGCTGATGGAAGCTTCTGTGTTTTAGCACAGGCTAAAGACTATAAACTCAGCTTTGGGACTTGGGATTCCATCAAGAAGTAATTTGGTTTTCTAAAGTTATCCTCTGTACATTTTTGCTGCTTTCAAGCAATGCAAACTCTGAAGGTGTGCCTCATCCAGAGCTTTCAGCTTCGGCAACTGCTGAGGTGCTGTGGATCTTGCTGAATTGATCCCCAAAGCTGAAATCCTGCACGGTAAGGCGTGCAGATGGTCTGAAAAGGAGGTAGTGGTCTCAGCCCAGCATTTGGAAAATGAAAAGAAGAAAATACTTCTAGGATTAAGCAGATGAAGGCAAATACTTGATGGGTTGAAGCGAGCTGTGTCACAGGCAGCCAGGGCTTGGTGAGGAGCAGAGGATGCTGCAGGTAGCACAAAGCCCTGGCAGTTTCGGGCATCCCGAATCCAGCGCTGAACAGCAGAGGGCACAAACTCTCTAACAGTAGCCGCCTCTCCCCCGGCTCTGCGGCGTTTCAACAAGCCCGAATAAAAGCCGAGTTCGAAAAACCAACACGAGAGTTCACTGGAAAGAGCAAAGGGAAAGGCAAAGCTCCAGCAGCTTCAGAGCTCGGGTGCAAGTCCCATGTGTGCAGGGTGACTTAATTAAGTGAACTTGTGGCCAGGGCTGTTGTAGGATCGACAGAAGTACAGGTTTGTTTGTAAATGTAAAGAGAGGTGTTAACAGTGTCACCACCAGGTAATTTACCAGAGCTGCTTTATGTGTGAATGAGAAGATCAATTTAGAAACAAGATGGGACAATTTAGAACCATTTATTCACCTGACTGCCCAGTTCTCTTTATGGACCAAACCAGGTACTTCTATTGCCATAGGCTTAATTGCACAGAGATGCAGGGAAAATTATTGTTGCTAAATCTAAGTAGTTTTCTAAACTATGCATGAAATTATTGCCATGTTAGCCTCTTCTAGCTAAGAACTTGCAAGTGAATGCATTTGAGTTTTCAAGAGATTTTTAAAGTGAATTGGTAGCCAGACTGTGGTCTTAGAGCCAGTAGCTTGGGACCCTTCAAGCCTCAAAGCAAGTGTTATCTGTTACTTTATCAAGCTTCTGCCACAGGAAAGTATAATATGTCTCTTCTGAGCTGTGTGGGGCTGTCAACTTTACAATGTTAGAATTAAATCCAGAAGAAACAGACTTGAAAGCTGACTGCTTTATCATGTGAGACAATCTTACTGTATTTTATTTTAAATTTAAGCCTAAAAGGGGTGAATAAAGCTGTAATCATCCTGTCAGCACATGTAACTACTTTCAAAATTAGAGGGTGATCAATCTAACTGAGTAAAATTTGGTTGTAATTTCAGTAATGCCATTAAACTTCTAATTGCCATCAAGTGAGCCTTGTCCAGTGGTCCTGAAGTGTACCTGTGATCTGGGAGACCCAGGTGTAGTCCCTAGGTGTTCCACTGGCTTGCTCTCTGACTTCAGTTCTAAGGCACTAAGAGAGGATTAACTCCCTTGGGAACTTGTTCAAGATAACAAACCATATCCTAAGAGTATTATTTAGGGCACTTAGAGTGTGCAAGGAATATAGTCTTGCTCCCTCCAGAAGAGGTGAAGCCTGCCTGAACAATTCATCTGGGCAAGAGGGGAATCCTTTACTAGCTGTTTGTGTAGCATTGGCTCGGTGTTTTGAGAGTTTGTGCTAATGTAGAAAATCTGAACTGTTCTGGACACAGGAAAATTCTTTTCTGGGCATTTGGTGAGGTGTTTGGGGCTGGATCCTCCTGCATCAGAAACCACCTTTGCTTATGTCATCCATAACTGGTTACTGGAGTTGATTTTTTTTTTTTAATTTTTTTTTTTTCCTTTCTTTCCTGGTAAACAGTTGCTTTTAGGATGCTATAGGCCAGAGGTTGCATGTCAGCCTCTGGGGAGGATGTGATTAGGTCAGTGAATCATGCCAGGCTGCTGGC
The DNA here is from genome assembly GCA_024611195.1 of Ceyx melanurus. NCBI lineage: Eukaryota > Metazoa > Chordata > Aves > Coraciiformes > Alcedinidae > Ceyx > Ceyx melanurus. The sequence goes on along the minus strand of JANHGL010005086.1, from coordinate 107,180 downwards.
AGATCATGGCAGACTGGGAACTAGAAATGGAGCTGCCTACAACTGCCCAGATCTCAATCAGAGTGGCAAAAGGTGTGTTTGTCTATGGCAGGGGTGGCTATAGCAGAAGCACCTCTAGCTTGTGTTCTTGGCCTTTTTTTTACCCAGAGCAGCCGGGGAAGAATATTCCAGTTTGGGGAAAGTCCTGCTGTCCCTGTGGGGTGTGATGATGCAGCAGTGGTGGCAGCAAGGCTTCGTGCCAGCTCTGTGCTGAGCAGGGTGAGTGGCTGGGGGCTCCAGCTTGGCAGTGTTAGGTGAGCAGCAGAAGACTTTGCGCTCAGGGGGATGCAATGGTGTCCCAAAGCAGGAGCTTCCCATCAGAACTGTCCTTGAAAGCTGTCTCTGAACCAAAGCTGTCAGTCCCAGGTGAGGAGCTCAGGTGGCAGGAGTGGCAGGTGGCTGCTGTGAGTGACAGGGACAGTTCAAAATGCTGTCAGGGCTCCCTTGGCGTTGGCATCTGCCTTCTGCTGATTAACACACTTCCCTCGGGGAGCCGGAGCTCTGTCATTCCTAAGGCTTCCTCCAGTCCCTTTGTGCTCCCAGTCCAACCAACACTGTTAGTAGGTCTGATGATCAGTGATGTCCTCCAGCTCTTTGTGAAGAGGTGCCTCAGAGCAGGGTGGTTTGGACAGGACAAGTAGGGACTGGAGCTTGTTGGTACAGCTGCAAAGAATTATTTGCACTGTGCCTGCCTCCAGCCTATGCAAATAGCAGGAGCAGCAATCCCTCACTGCTGTAGGACCTGGCTCCATTCCTGCCAGCCTGTGTGCACCTGTGCAGTTGCAGAACACAAACAGGCTCCGCAGCAGAATGGAAAATCTACAAAGAAGCACAAAAGTACCTGTTCTGTTTCTGAGGCTGCAAAGGCACCCAGGAGAGACCTTGGCGTTTGAGCAAGCTGAAGAAATAAATCTGTAGTGTGTTACTAGATGCTTTGCAGGCATATTTTAGAAAGAAAAAAAAAATCAAACCAAATCTCCCTTAGAAACAGTTGTCTTTGATCTTTGTGGCTTCTCTAAGTAGTGCCTCTTTGCTTCTAAAGCAGCTAAGATTCATTCCATATCAGATAGTTAAAAAGTTTTGTGTGAGATCAGGAAAGTAACTGTTAGAGGTGTCTTTCCATGAATTCAGTGGTTCTTCTATATCTATCTTTTGTATTTATTTAGGTAATGGACTAAGAGATGCATTTAACACTGATGTTATTCATCAGCAATACATCTCTGAATTTTAATGAGTCCTTCCTAAGCTTTAAAGAGCCTCTTGTTTTCTTCCTATCAAGTGCCCTGCCCTGTCTTTATCCCAGCTCTGTCAAGCTCCTCAAGAAACTCTCCTTGCTGTCCTGAGCTCCCAGAAAGGTACTCACTTGTCTCCATGAGCTTACAGAGCTGCATTCATACGGCTTCAGGTTAGGACAGTGATGTGAAGTTTGTAAATGCCATGTTTAGGTTTTTAGTGCTGCTCCTTCTAAACACTTCAAAAATCAGATACTTGCCATTTCATACTTGTTGGTTTAGGAAAAACCACAAGAGATTTCTATTTCATGTGATGTTCCAGAACTGAGCTGTCCCCAGATCTCTGACCTTCTTCCTCATTGTCTGGTAACCAACATCAGTCCAGCTAAAGCAGTGACTACAGAATACTTGAGGGCAGACACTTGTTTTCTTACACATGCTTCATAGATGCAAGTTGTTAGGAATAGCAGTGCTGGTGTTCTAACCAATAGTAGTGCCATTTGTTAATGAACTTAAGCATTTACTGAAAGGAAGGACTTGCAGGTACTGGTCTATCAAAATTGGATGTTGGTTTTCTATAACATACCTGAAATATGTGAGAAAATCAACTAAACTGTCTGCAGCCATTCTAAATAAAGAATATAAATATAAAAATATACATTTTATTTTAGTATACATCTGAATTTTCAATGCAGCTGCATTCACTAGAATCCTTCTAGGCTTGCCTGGAAGATGGAATTTTCACTCTGTAAAAGCAGTGAGTATTGTGAGGGGGCAGGAGGGGTTAGGGGGTGGAATTTGCCAATATGTGGTTATCTCATTTTTGGCTTTTTACCAAAGAATAATGCCACTAGGGCACTCACTGCTGTTCATATGATTTTCATTGACTTCAGTGGGCATTGAATCAGGTCTTCTAAGCACAATTTCCTTATTGTTAGCAGCTGTTCATTGCTTAGCATTGCTTGAGCCACTATTCAGCTGGCCATCTGTGATCTGGGACATCTCAGGCTGAGAGAAAATGGTTATCTGTTCCATTTTGGCAGGATAATGTTGTAAGTTATCTTAGGGATGTATTTGTACATGGAGTAATAATGTTTTTCCCCAATAGCTATTGCTTGTCACTTGCCCATCTGTGGTTCTAACACACAAATGTTAAATAATAAATACAGTAACAGAACCAGTGCTTCATACATTCAAAGGCATGGTTGTTGGGTTTTTTTTTCATCAGGATGCTGAGAAATTAAGTCTGTTAGCAGGAGCTAAAATACTTAACCAATATTCACACTTGTTTGTGGCCCTCTGACACTAGTCAGTCCACAGAGAACCTATTGAAAATTTACAACATTACAAAAATAGGTTCCTTGAATGCAGATGGATTAAAGGGTATAGAAGCAGAATTAAATATAAGTCACATTAAGCATTTGTATGGCTGAGGGCAGCCATTGAGAGGCAGAGATGTCTCATCATGATTCTCCAGAATGAAGCCAACGTGGAAGTGGAGATGTGTAGCAGTAAATCAGCATGTCAGCTAAACTGTTGAGTGCTAGCCTGTGTGACTAGATTCCTTCCAAGGTCCACCTTCCAAGATGCATTCTGTGCAGGACCCATTTGCAAATTCCTGAGGACAAACATTTCCCTTAAAACTGAGCCCTGTTTTTAAAGAAAGCTGAAAGAAATGCAGTGAGGGTGAGGAGGAAGGAATGAAGGTTTGCTTATGTCAGCCTGCCTAATTCAAGGAAAGGATATATTAGCCCAAGATCATAAGTGATGCATATGCAGAGCTTGCTAGGAAGGAAATTATCTTTTTTGTTTATATATATTTTACCTGTATTTATAATAATTCCTGAGCTAAAAGCTGCTCCTCATTTTGCTTGTGTGGTAAAGTAAATGACAGGAACCCTGAGTTTGGCTTCTGATGAATATCCCTTTGCCCTTTATGTTCTTTGAATCGTGTTCCTGGTAGGTACTGGAGATGCTTTGGCATCAAATGGGAAAAAATCTCAGCTTTCTCTGCCTTCTGAATTCAGCTTCTTTCACTTTCAGGTTTTCATCTAAAACCAGGGAAAGCAAATTCACTGTTGCTGCTGCAGCTTGACAGCTCATTTGTATGAACAAGAGAGATGAACTAAACTAGAGAAATGAGGGGAGGGGGGAGCAGGGGGAGGCAATGGGATTTCTCCTACTTCCTGAAAACAGGATTTCACTGTACCCACATTTTCTATTTCTAGAGAACATTATTGCCCAGTGGTAAAAAAAAATACTGTATTTCATCAAAGATTTTTTGGACTAAGGGAATTTACCAAGTTTCGTGCAGATTTCAAAAAGAGTTTTCTGGGTGCCAAAATAAATGTCTGACTTCACTATGGCCTGGGAGGAGAGCCTGCTGAGCCCTCCTGCAGGGGAGAGTCTTTGCACTGTACTGGGATCTTTGCTGCCTCTGAGTCAGTCAGCAAAGTTTTGAAGAGGGAGAATATGCAGGACTGTACCTTGCTCTGGGAACTGCCAAGAGAAGCACAAAGACTCCATCCTATAAACAAGATGTGAGACACAAGTTCTTTCTTTCTCAGCCAGCCCAATAGCTCAGAGACTGTTCCCTCCATCAGGCAAAAGGGAGGGAATATTCATACATCCTCTGAAGTCTGCATTTAAAAGAATGAAATAACAGTTTTCCCTTTAGTCAGTCTTCATTTGCCAAATCATGAAGTCTACGTAGTAAGTAAACCTTATGAATATGTAATAAATCTTCGACACATTTAGCAGATGTTAGTGGATTTGTCCAGTATAGGAAGTCATCTATCAGACTCTACAATTTAGTGCCTGTTTTGTGTACTCTGTGAATCCCAGACATGTTTAATATTTCTCCCTCTGAGGTTTAACAGCGTATAAATAACATTCAATAAACAACCTTGAACTTTAAACAAACATTTTCAGACATACGATGTCTTCTCAGATCTTGTATTTTAAGAACACTTATAAATACTGGACAGGGCTGATTAAATCTGGCAATATGTCTTTAATTTACATGTACACAGTCTCTCTCTCAGCAGCATCATTTTCAATGTCCCAGTTAAGGACACACAACTTGTGTTAAGAACTGTTGTTTCAAAGATGGGCAGTTTTGCAATCCTGATTTGCAGAGAATTTAAACTTCACATTTGAAGTTCTTGCCCAAGAGCCTTTTATTTTTTTTTTTCTCTCCTAAATGTATTCAGAGCAATAGTTTATTCTTCATGTTGTTATGGTGGAAAAATAATGCATCAGTGCTTTCATTCCTCTGATTTTTAAGAGTATAAGCACAGTACTTTAAAGTGAAAACTTGTGAGGTATACATTAGGATGTTAAGGTACTTTTCAGCTGGAAAACTTCAACAATAAATAATAAATCCCAAAACAACAACCAAAAAAAAATTGCCCCTTTACCTCTTCCCATGATTGACTTATTTTTGGATTAGAGATTTCAAGGCATGCAGCAACTTAAGTATAAATTTTTTGATGATGACAAATGATGTTCTGAGAACAAAACAAGGAAGAAATAAGAACCCAGAGGACAAATATTTGCAATACAGGAAAATGAGGAGAACAGATAAGCTGGCATTTAAAAAACCCCCATGAGCAATCAACCAAGGAAGTGAAAATTGCAAATTGCTGTCATCAGCAGTCTACTATGATGGATTTTGTATTCTTTGAGTGTCCAGTATCTGCAGCTTTTCTCTGGTTTAATAAGTTCCTTGTAATAAGAATTAACTGAAGAGGTCCATAGGCTTGAGAAGTTAGTGGTGGTAAGGCATAAGGAGTCAAAAAAAGAAATAGACTTGCTCTATTCTGGGCTTTTGGTTTGGGTTTCCACCCCCTCAGTATGTTTTCCACTCTTTCATAGTTTTTAATGTTTCCTAGAATGGGGCTCTCACCATTATTATTTGAGATTGTTTGTCAGGTTTCTAGGAGTCTCAATGTGGAATAAACCCAGTCCTTAGCCTAGTAGGCATTGATCCCTTTCCACTTGCAGTGACTTTGAGAGATTTTTTTGGGTGCTCAACAGCTGTTAACATTTGTCTTTGTGTAGCAACACTTGGTGTAAGGAGCCTGCCCAGGATAAGTGTGGATGAAGGAGGAGCTGACAGACAACTCATCCAAAATCCACTTGAGCTATTGGAGATACTCCTACGAGCTCCAGAGAGTGTTAGACTGTGATTTCTTGATTGCAGTCATGTCTGGGGATCTTGCTGCTGCTCACCTCAGAATGCAGATGTCATCTTCAGCACCATTTTATGTGCATAAAAGGGCATTTTTAGTATCTGTTGCTTATCATTTGTCTTTCTTAATGTGCAGTGTTTATGTGCTCATATGAAAAGGGGTTTGTTAGCATTTTTAGTAGATTACCTACAGTAAGAATCTGTAGTTCAAAAAGGTAAACATACAGGAGCTCTCAAAAGCATGGATTTATGATCTGGTTCATAAAACAACACACTGTGTGTCTTCTTTCTAATGAGGTTTTAATGGAAGTCTAAACTTCAGTGTCCAGATGAGATCAAGGCATTCACACTTTACATATTCTGCTCATTAATGGTAAAACCAAAATGTCTATTACATGTCTAAAACTGCACTTTAATTGCTCAGGAAATTGAGAACTCTTCTCAGTTTATTTCCATAGTATCTGCTGCTTGCTTTGCATAGAGCTGCATAGGTGATTTGGTAGGGAGAAGAGGGTGGTGGTTTTTGTTTGTTTTTTCTATCCTTTAAACTGCCTATTTGTAGAGGAGAAAAGGGAAGGTGATATTTCTTCGTGGATCCCAGCTGGTAAAAAGTGCTTTGCCCAGACATAGCAGCAAAGTGTTCCTAAGTGCTGCACTTTGTTTCTTCTAGTTGAAAGCCCCAGAGGAGCTTTCTCAGACTAGTTCTCCAGAGATGCATGAAGCAAGTGGTGTTCTAAGGAACTTTGCACTTGGATTTGAGAGCACTTTACTGTCAGGTGCAAACATCAACACCAATGTGGGTGAAATGGGTTGATGGGCTTTCACCTAGGGTAAATTGGAAGACATCCCACTATTTGTTCTCCCAGCTTTATTCAAGATGAGGTGATGCTACATGAGGGAGAGAAATCAACACCTAGTTTTGAGTCCATCTTCAATTCAAAACATCATCAGACAGACTAGCTGCATGAGATACGATGTTCCCACAACCACTGTTGCTAGAGTGAATTTCTTGGATTATCTATCAAATTAAAAAAAAAAAAATACAGTGGGAATTATAAATATTGTGTATAACTATAGTGAAACATTCCATTTTCAATCTAGTTAATATTTTTAGCTTTTTTCCTCTTTTTAAAACTTGAGTCAGTTAAAAAGTGCTGCATTATACCAAAATATTGACATGTGTAATAATGTGGAAATGAAACATTTCAGCATTTCTGAAATGAATGATTACCATTAGAAAATGCTGAAGTGAAACCTTATATTGTTGAATTTTTTTTTCCTATTCTTTCTTGCTAAACATTTTCATTAGATGTGACCTGAAATGGGAATGATTCCTTATTTAACTCTCCCCCCCCACCCTGCTTTTGCCCTGAAATGGTACAGTTTGGGTCATTTTAGCTGTTTATTAAAAGAGGAAAAAAAAACAAGTCAACTCTGGCTGTATTCTCTAGTTACTTGTATAAACTTTGTCTTCACTGCTAAATGAAGGTAAGTTTTTTAGGTTTCTCTATGTTTTCTACTTCTCCAGCTCTTAGGGTGCAAAGAGCTACAGTATCTAGGCAGAAGAGAGAAAAATTAGTTAAGAGGAGAAAAAATAAATGTACACTTGTCATGGGAGTTTCATGCTCATTGTGAAAAGACCAAAATATTTCACTCCAGTCCCAACTGGGTTGAGGCATATCACTGAGTTACCACAGCTGGGAGAGTTTTACACACCAGCCAAGCTGTGGGAAGTAGTCAACTTATCTGGTAGCTTGGGGCAAGTTTGAGGTGAAAGAAATTAGACAAAGTGGTTTTCTCTGAAGCTTATGCTAATGGATTTTACCTCATTTGTGGTGAGCATGCTGAAGCTGACATCACTGCATCCTAGCAGACAGGAGGATCTTCCTAGCAGTGAAACACACTGTGGCCTTAGGGCTGGTGTGAATAGAGGCCACCACCACAACCAGATGACAAGTTCTGAACTGAACACAAAGGGCATGTTTTTCCTGCCTGCATTCTCATCCCTCATTTCAGCCAGCTCTAAATACAAATCCAGCTTCACTGTAGCAGCAGTGAGTAGTTCACATCAAGAAAAGGGAGTTAAAAGAAATACGCATTTCTTTTGCAGTATCAAGGATGCAAGTAGCATTTTGAGGCAGCAGTTGAATTTCTTCTGCATGTTCATAGCCTCTCTTGCTGACTACAGGTCCTAGCTTGAGCCCTAGCAGCTGTAGAAGGCAAATGGTTGTGCGTGAGGCATCTTGATCAGCTCCCAGCTGGCTGCTGCTGCTCTCCCCATCCCCCTCCAAATTACCAGGGTTACTGCCTGGCTCAGATTTGCTCAGGGTTACGTCTGCAAGCGTCACCTCTGCAACTGTAATACAGATAAGAATTTACCAACAATCTTGGGAGACATTCCCTGGCCTGAAGTGCTCAGAGGCATGTGACAGCAGGATCCAGGGTTGTGCTACCAGTGAGACAAACACACACAGTCACGTCCAAGCGTTGTGTTGCCTCATCAGACCTGGCAAACTGATTCTATCGTTCCAGTAGTCTGTCCTTCTGCACTCTACACAGGGCTTCTGTCTGGGAAGGGTTTTATGCAAAGCTTTATAACTGTTTCTCTCATGAAATTGTCTTTTGCAAGATGCAAGAGAAGGAGGAAACCAGTGTCACTAGAAGGCAGGTCCTGGACAAAATGGGAGCTGATAGGTCAAACTGGAAGACAAAACTAGGCTTAGCTTTTGTTCTGCTACGTTTTTCCTAGCAAATGTGTCTGGTTTGTCATTGATGTATCCTTACTTGAAGGACTGTCTGCTGACTGCTGTCACTGGGCTGCATGTGGAGAAACTTAAGCTGAAGAGAGTAACCCTGCTGTGATCAGGCTCTTTTCAAAGAGTTGCTACTAGCTGACATAGTGTTTTCTCCTGGTCTGTATCTACTAAGAGAAGGGAAGGAACTGAAGAAGGTTAAAAGATGTCCCCTCTTTCATATCAAAAAGAGGATTATGAAGGATGGAGTGTCAGCTCTTCCACATTCCTTCCTCACTGGAGTGGGTGAAGAGGGGGCCTGTGGCCAGCAAGGGAATGGGGACTGGGGGCATAAAATCACATATCCACACTGATGATAGCTGATGCACGAATACTTCATCATCTGAATGCAGGTAGAAGAGTGGTTACCTGAGAAAGGAGTAGGTCTGGCATTGTGGTGTTGCTAGGTGCCTGCTGCTGGGGCTCTGTAGTTGCTCTGTGGTTAAGGAAACCCACAGGAGTAGTTGGATCAATATGTGGTGGTCTCCAAGGACTCCTTCCATGCCAGGCCATGAGCCCTTAATCCATTTTTGTGCAGGATTGTTTTTGTTCTCCTGGCTAGTGATGCCATTCCTAAAGTAATTGAAATAAATTAATACAATATGTTTGGTGAGTATATTCCTGTAATTAAGATTCCCAGTTGGGTTTCTCACTGAAGCAGCAGGACGGTTGAAAGATTTAAATTAAGAATTGGGAACTCCTCTGTTAACCTTGCTCTGTAGAATGATTCATGCAGCAAGAGGGGCCTGTTCACCCCAACCAACGTTTCCAGACTCTGGTGCCTAAAGATAGGCACTTGGACTTGTATTTAGCCTCTCACATGAGTGTTGTTTATTTCACAGAGGTTCAGCTCTCTGAGAAGGGAGGGGGCTTACAGGAATTTGGCCTCTCTGGACAAGGAGAAAAGCTTTAGGTACCCAAGCAGAGAAGAACAACTTTCCTCTTTGGAGGACACAGTTCACTTGTGTGAAAACAGCAATCAATACTTCGCTATATCACGGGAAAAGAGTGAGGCTGAGCTGCTGAAGTTAGCACTGGAGTGGTGTTTTAGAAATAACAAAGCTTTTGGTGCATATGTGCTTGATGGCAGAGCTCACAGAAGAGAGAGCACGCATTTATGGTGGGCAAATAATGGAGAAGGGAATGAAAGCAGGAAAACCATAATTTTTACTTTCCTGCCTTAATTGTATGTTTAAATCTCAGCCTTAATAAGGGTCTAAATCACCATCAATTAATAAAGCTTGTTCCTTTTTCTTTTCTTTTTCTCATGCAGTATGGGAAATAATGAATAGGCAAGTGCGAGTTATAAAGGGGGAAAATCCATCAACAGGGTTTGCTGAATTGAGCAATTGAGTGGCATTCCTGTGGAGTGGTTTTACAGTGTCACTTGAACCCCATGGTGAAGCAGTCTCTAGGTAACTGGAGGCAGGTCTGTTTTCCATAATATATTGACTCAGCCTGGAGCTAAAAACACACACACATAAAAATCCTCAAACCTTGCTTTATCCGTTGCTGGCAAAAATAATAGAACCTGTTTAAAGCCTTGTGCTTTTTATCCACCTCGAGTGACTTTTAAATGGCTTGGTACAGAAAGAAAAGGGAGACTGGCTTGGCAACTTGTCCCAAATAGGAGTTCCTTCTTGATACAAAGGCATTTGCAAGAGAAAATGTATGCTCTGCTAGAAGTTCAGGATTCAGAACAAGATGTGAATTCTGTTTGGCTCTAGGAGGGCAATGAGGGAGTGCAGCACTAATGAACAGAAAGCCTTACATAGAGGGAAGAGAAATGAGCCTTGTTATGAGAGAAGACAGGAAGGTGGTGGGAGGCTGGTGAAAGGGGGTACAACTTGGAAAATAGGAGGGGGGGAGTCACAGGAGAGAGCAAAGGATTTTCCTGGGAGTGCAATAGGTGTTTTACCAAGGAGCAGAATTTGGTGCTCAGTTTGAAGCTGCTGCAAAGGGCTGGAGGGGAGTCAGAGATGGCAGCGAGGCACAGGGGAAGCCCAACTGGAAACAAATGGAAAACTTTCCTCAAAATAGTGCTGGATGGTTCTGGCAGTCTTGCCTGCTTTGTGAGCCTTGGAATTCATGACACTGTTTACAGGGTCTATATGATTCCTTAGATACAGCTTTGAGGAGGAAAATGTTGTTAGTCTGAACGTCTGTTTATCCTACACTGGTTGTAGGAGAGTGAAAAAGGGGGAGTTTTCACCACCTTTTGCCACGACAGCCAGGATGGGGAAGTAACAGAGAGAAGACTCGTTAGAAAAAAAATAAATCTTGGACTCTGTTAGAAATGCAAAAGGCCCAGGCTGTGTATGTGCAGTAGTTAAAAGTGAAAGGGAAATGCAAGCATGTTTTTACTTCTAATTCAGTCACTTCTCACTGTAGGCAAGGTTGACTAAATGTTGGATAGCTGCATTTCCAACAAGGAGGGAGCTGACACTGTATCTGTTGTACCATCTGTTTACCAGTTACCAGTGTACTGGGGAGAAACTTCAGCAAGGAGTGGGAAAGCTTCCAGGGTTGGCAGTTGTGTTTAACTGCTTGAATGCCAGTGACATGAAGTCAATGTATTGGCAAGCCTCTGGTGTCTGGAGCTAAACCACCCTGTGTAGCATCTCCTAGCCCAGCTTTTCTGGTCGGGTGCTCAAATGTTGGAGGCAGAGGGAATCTGGCACCTTCTAGCCAGTCTGCAGTGGAGAGAGACTTTCCTTACCCGTGTTTTAACTGTTCTGTGCACAGGGAGGAGGAAAAGAAACACCTTAAACCTGCTGACAGTGGTAAAAAAAAGCTGGAAACAAAAGTTATTTTGCTATAGCTGTGTTGTCATTTCCCCTGTGCACGGAACTGCAGTCTGCAGGGTGCTTTGCTGTTGTAGTGGTGCTGGAATGTCAGTTTATTCATGAACTACTGTTGTGGAATTACCAAATGCACAGTAACTCAAAGCTCAGAAGAAACCAGTGGTGGCAGTTCAGCCCTTCATCCTGTTCCCCCTGGGTTTGCAGTTTCACTTTCAGATTGTGACAGGCAAGCAAGTTCCCAGTAAGTTCCAGAAATTGCCTTTGGACAGTTTCTGTGCTGCTTTCCCTTCTGAGCTTTCTCCACGCCAACGCTGACAAAACCTGGTGGCTGCAGAGAGGCTTGGATGAAAGCTGCAGACCCTCTCTAGCCCTTGAGATTCAGTGCAGAAGTCGGTACAGAGCATAAATTTTCTAAGGGAAATCTGTGACTCTGTAGGAGGAGCAGCAGAATTAGCTTCAAGCTGATAAGAATTTTGAGTGCGGGAAGATGACACTGACTACCTTTGCTTTCTGAATACTGAATTTCTTTATTAGGTCAGAGCAGCTCAATTATTTTTGCCCCTGTCTCCTAGTGTCAGAACTTGGACAAACTATCACAGTTAAACTGGTAGAAAACAGGTTTGATCTCTTGCAGAATTTTTTAGGTATGGAAAATCCCTATCAATTTTGGGTGTAGCTAGTTTTGCTTTTTTTTGAATGGCATCTTTGTCAGGCTTGAGGCTGCATGCTTTTCACTTCCCTCTAGCCTAAATATCCCTTGTGTTCATTTACCTTTGGCTATAGACATAGATCCAACCTACAGATAATTCTGTTGATCCGTCAGGTCCGGCTAATTTTAGACACCTGCAGTAATACTTCTTTTGCATAATGGGACCTGCAGTGAAGAGGACCCATCTGTCCTGCAGTATCTTTGGGACAGACATGAGCTTGTTTTGCTTGAAAGCTGGATAGTGGCTGTTAGTGAACTGCTGTGCCCCAGTTAATAGACATGTCTGAGAAGCAGGGCGTATGTTTTCTTCCTTGACATTAGAATAACAGAGCCAAGCATCTTCAAGTGAGCTGAGGACTGGGCAGAGTGAAGTGATGTCTGGTTGCAGAATAAATTGATTGTCAAGTGATGGCTGCATGGTATCATTTCTTTCTATACTTGAAATGATGCACTGAGAGCAGGGTTTTTAAGACAAAATTTATATGTGAATAGTTGTTCTTGAGGTGCTGCTGCTTTATGAGGATAACTTAAGCAGGCATATATGCCCTCTTGTCTTTGCTTCTTTTCTCTGAGCAACTGTAACTCCTCTTGCCCCAGAGAGGGGCCCTTTTAAAAAACAGGATTGTTAAGGTTGGGAAAGACCTTTAAGGTCATTAAACCTGTTAACCTAACACTGCCAAGTTTATCACTAAAACTATGTCCCTATGCACCACATTTACACATCCTCTAAATAAATACCTCCAGTGGTGGGGACTCCACCACTTCTTTGGGCAGCCTGACAATGTTTGACAACCCTTTCAATGAAAAAATTTTTCCTAATACCCGACCTAAACCTCCCTTGGAGCAACCTGAGGCTGTTTCCTCTTCTCCTATTGCTTGTTACTTGGGAGAACACACTGCCCCCCACTTCACCACAGCCTCTTCAGGTGGTTGTAAGAGATTCCTTTCCTCCAGGCTAAACAACCCCAGTTCCCTCAGCCACTCCTCATAAGACCTGTGCTCTAGACTCTTCACCAGCTTTATTGCCCTTCTTTGGACTCTCTCCATCACCATAATGTCTTTCTTTTAGTAAGGGGCTCAAGACTGAACAGAATACAGAGACAGAGGTGTGGCCTCACCAGTGCTGAGTACAGGGATATAATCACTTCCCTAGTCCTGCTGGTCATGCTATTTCTGCTACAAGCCAGGGTGCCTTTGGCCACCTGGGCACACTGCTGGCTCACATTCAGCTGGCTGTCACCACCACCCCCAAGTCCTTTCTGCCAGGCAGCTTTCCAGCCACTCCTCCCCAGTCCTGTAGCATTGAATTGGGTGGTTGTGACCCAAGCTCAGGACCCAGCACTTGGTCTTGCTGAACCTCATAAAATTAGCCTTTGGCTCATTGCTCCAGACTGCCCAGACTCCTCTGTAGACCCTTCCCTCAAGCAGATAAATCCTACTGTGACTCTTGGTGTTGCCTGCAAACTTACTGAGGGTGCCCTGGTGCTCTGGGTCCCCTCAACCTGGTCATTGAGGTTAAACAGAAGTGGCCCCAAATCATCAGGGCCCTTTCATCTCAGATTATTCATTTTTACAGTTGTCTTCTGGCACTACCTGAACAACTTTCGAATGCTTGCAGAGAAGAAGTTTTTTTTATGCCACTGTGTCTTCTTCTTGCTTATCTCTCCTAAAAGTACTAGTGAACTAGTATCTATCAAGTGAACAGCCCTAGGACCAGGTTTTTATGCTTGCTTTGTTGTCACAAAACCCACTTATCTTCCAGGTGAGCATTAAAGAAAGCACTGCATTCACAAAGGAGAGCTCCTGCTCCTTCCTGGTGGTTACTCTAAGAGAGGGTACTATTTATTGGGCTTCGAGGTCCTTGCCTAGAAACAGTAGCCTAGAGCTTGTGTTGCTGCTTCTGCTCCCAAGGCACATCATTTTGAGGGCCATGCTGTGCTTCTCTATGGCATTTGTATAGCCATCACCTCTGTACCAGCTAGCAAGATGGCCTGGTTTTCTTTTATTTCTTAGGTAAAGAAAAAACCAAACCAAACAAGCAAAAAAGAAAAAAAGAACCCCCCTGAATGCAGCCCCTCTTGAGAGCTGGTTTGCTCTGAGCTATATGCCAATTCTGCAGGGCATGTGGCCTTTGAATACATTCAAGCTCCCTTTAGCTTAATCTGGTTTTCCCCCTCAAGGAGCACCTGAGTAGTTGTGTCCTGAGGTGGAGACCTTTGCTCTCACCAGCCCGGAAAGCCTGCAACAAAGGTTGCAGGCTCTTGTCTTTCATTCCTGGCCTAAGGAAACCCTGCAAAACCCATGAAGTGTGTGTGTGTGTGTGTAGGTGTATAATTGCTCCAGCACCTGTAATTGCCACATCCTACTCCTCACTGACCAGCCACAGGAGTGTGCAAGTTGAGAACTGAACCCACAGAAAAGCAGATTATAGTTGTAGCTGTGAACAAAAAAAAACCCCAAACCTTGTTACCAAACAAAGCTTTTTGATTTGACCAAACCCAAAGATTGTTTGGTTATAGTCAAATGGGCACAGCTTTCTGGTTGGTGTCCATATTATGGAGGAGGATAGTTTTCTTTTCTGACGTGCTTTGAAATATTTGATTATGCAAAAGCAGGGAAGTCAGTTCCTCAGCAGTAACCCATCTGTCCTCTCTCTCTGAGCCTTCAGCTGCCTGGAGAGGAAGGGAGTCTCTGTGCTTGTGAGAAGCTGCCATAGAAAAGTGGTTAAGATGTATATGTACTTGTGCCGTGGGGCATTTGGCAAAGCTAAAAACATGGTCTTTAGGTCCCAGTGTCCAGAGCAGGTTGCTTCTGCTCCGATCTTACTTCCATGTGCAAGTGAAGAGAGCAGGAGGGCCATGGGGCGGTGAGGCCCATGATGGGTTTGTCCTGCGGGGCCTCCGGGGCTTTGGAGCCGCAGGAGCGAGCCCGCGGGTGCGGGGCAGCAGAGGCAGGGGCAGCGCGGGGGCAGCTGCTGCGGGTCTGACGCAAGCCTGGTCCTGCTCGCCTCCCCTCCCCCTGGCCGCACCGCTTCCCTTCGTTCCGGCGGGGTGGTTTGATTCATGAGCTTTCTCTCGGCTGGCTGCTGAGCCTGGGTGACTCAGAGCACAGGCTCTGTGCAGGCTTCATTAGCGGAGATTAACGTCAGCACGCACCTTTTGTTTGTGCGAGGTGGTTCTTCTCTCGCCACCTCCCCTTCCCGAGCTCTCTGCCTTGTAGCTGCTTGCAGAGCGAACGCTGATTGACAGACCCGTGTCTGCAGCCTTGCCCCGTTGCTAGCTGCCGCCAAAGTGTGCAGGTTGTCTGAGATGTGGCTCAAGTGCCACCAGCTACCCCTGATTAAATCTGGAGTGCAGACAAGATGTAAGTCAGAACCTTCCCCATCGTGAGAGGGACTGCTGGGGATGTCAGGGCTCCTGCAATGCATCTGCAATAATGTTTGGCCTCTGAGCGGAAGAGAAAATACTGTTGTGTGGGTCAGGGAAGTTTGGGAGCCCATCCTGTGTTCAGAAGAGTGGGGTAGCACAGCAAAGATGTCACAATCAACTAAAGAAAAAAATTCAAGTTGCAGCACCTTCCAAGTGTAAAAATTCCAATAAGAAACTTCCAGTGTCCTCAGAGGAGATGCACAGGGACCCCAGTATATTTCCTTTGGACTGGAAAGGGATGTCTAGCAATGTTTCCGTGACTGCCTGAGTCTCTCTGGTTTGCTGAAGCTGGTTACTAGAGTGGAGGAGACAATTTCATACTGATGCAGGGGAGGGAGGAAGGAGTTTAGGTTTTGTTTTGACTTGTGCAAAATGGCGAGAGGAAGAAGAAAAGGTTGTATACCTTTTGGAGCCAGTAAGGGAATGTAGGTTGTGAACTCTGACTCCTGCCTCTGATCACAGATGACTTAAATTTCAAAATCTGGCCTAGAAAATTGCTGCTGAATGCTGTTGTCACGCTAAGGTGCTTTGGCAATTTGTGGCCAAGGTGTTTCTTGTCTTAATCCAGCCCTGATGAACCCTTCCTCAGCAGAAGTATTGTGGCTTTTTGAGTCCTCTTGGGCTGTCTCAGCCATGGGAGGAGTGAGATGCGCATCTGGAACTGCTGGCACTTCATCTGCCCCCTGGGGCAGCTGTTCATGGCAACCATGAGGTGCTGGAGAGGAGCAGCAGAAGCACAATGGCACTTGGTCATTGCTTTTGCTTTCTCTGAACTGCCAGTCCAACACTTCCATTACTGCTGACATTTATGTTTAAAGAAAAAGAATGCAGAAATAGAAAAAAATATGTGCCTGTACCAAACGAAACAAGAAACAGGATACTGCAGGCTGCAGGTGAGATGGAGTCCATGCCGTGAAGCGTGACCTGTCTCAACAACCAGTGGAGTGAAGTATTGCTGCATAGCAGTCCAAAAGAAGCAAGGGCAGCATACTGTGATAGCGACACAGACCATTCAGCAGCAGGTTTAAGACACAAAATGAGAGCAAGGGAGACAGCGGGTCAGTAGGGCTGCACAGTTCATGTTCAGAGATGTAAAGTAACCAGAGCTGCCTACGCTGCATCCGAGAGATTTTTGGACAGGAATGCAAGAAATCAGCAATCGAGGCTGAATGTTAATCATCAAAACCAGCTGACAGAGTGAGTTCAGCAAGCTGCTCGACCTCTTAGTCAAAAAAAGCAGAGTGGGTATGGGTATATCTGGGTATATTGTCCTGTGGAGCAATGCAGACCCACAGACTGCCACAAACGAAGCAAAGTATCTTTTCAAGGGAGAAAGCAAATAAAGGTTTACAGAGGCAAGAAACACAAAACAACTTTGACTTCTGAGAAAACTTTGAAATCAGCACCAGGATGCTGCAAAATGGCAGATCGTGCCTCGTTCCACTGGGCTGCAGCAAAACTGGACAGCAGGCTTTTGTGCTTCACAGAGACACTCAGTAAATCACTGACATTTTGAGAAGGCTGTATTGGCTCTCTAATAGATGGCAAACAAACAGAACAGCTTCTTGAATCTTTTGTCCCTTAAATGCAGGGTGAGGTGGTTAAAGTACAAGGATTTCTGCTAAGTGTTTATGTAGTTGCATGGTTCTGATGCTGTATTTTGGTTGTAGGTGTTCCTTCCTAAGCAGTATCAAATTCTGTAATAACTAAGAATTTTCTCTTTCTGTCTGAAAATTGAAAGGGAGGGGAAATGCGGGGAGAATAAATGCACACAAGCTTGCTATTCTAATTTTGTTTTCATTGAACTTTTCAAATCAATTTGTAAACAAATTTTGCAGCAATTTTTTTGGGTGGAAGTTTTAGCTTGTTCTTTTGAAAAGCAGCATGGATGTAATGACAGGGATTAGATACAACCTGCCTCTAGGTTTCTCTCCACCAATATTTTACCAGCTGTGGTGATTTCTTCTGCAAGAGTTTTGATGACCTTCCTGAAGGCTTCCTGGAATCAAGAATTTCCATGAGATTTTTCTGTCCCATTCTTTAAAAAAAAATGGTTTTTTTTTGCAAACCCTTATGTATATATAGAAACACATACAAACATGATGTGAATGTGCTCAAAAGCCTCAGAAAACATGATCAGGAGAATAGCAAAACACTGTAGGTATACCTGAATGGAGTGAAAGGAATGATGTGAGAGGTGGCCACATTATCTTCAATGCCTTTTTGTAGGCCACTTTGAATTTGCCTATAAATCCATCCATCACAGTTAAATAGTACTGCTAGTATTCTGCAGTTTTAATGTATTTCTCATTTATCTGTAAATATAGGGAAATACACTGTTTTCCCTCATTGTAAAGGCTAAATGATCAGGGTGATAACTTAATCCTTTTTTTTTTGCATAAGACAAACACAGAATTTTCTGGTTCTTGTCTGAAGTTGGTAACTTCCACTTCTGCTGCTGCACCTCTTGAGAAAAGCTTTCAGAATTGACCATCAGGCGTCAAATAATGGAGAATCCTCCACATCTATTGTTAAGATTTTGCACTGCAAAACTGCCTTTGCTGTGAAAACTTGACTGATTTTTCAGTTATGCACACACAGCTTGTCTTCCCAGGACATTTTGCTAATTCCAAGTATCTATTTTCTGTGGAAAATAAGGTGATTTTTGAAAACTCTGTTGAAAATGTTCCCTATACCTGTTGGCTTGTTTGCTTCTTCAGGAGCTTGTTTTGACAAAATGCTGCATGAAAGAATTCAAATATTTCATAATATTAAAACCTGAAAGGAATCAGTAATAAATTTCAAACGCTGTGTTTATTGAAATGAAGCATTTAATTGTCACAAAATTAAAACAAAATAACTGTAAAATGTTTCAGTCTTTCATTTCCTGGTAGGAAAAGCTGCTGCAGCAGGAGAATGAAATGTTGCCAGATCTGATGTAGATTTTACTGGGATGGGCACAGAAGTGCCAGAAGCTTGGTAGAAGCAGCAGAGAATGCACTAAAAGGAGTTAATGAGTGTAGGGTTTTCTTGGTGTTCTTCTAAGCTAAAACTATGTTCTCTTCATGGCTTATGTTTTCTTTCTCTCAGATGCTTACTGGGTTTTTTGTTTGCTTGGTTTTTTTTTTTTGTAAAGAAATCAAGGACAGGAATGAAATGCCTGAAAAATTCTGATTAATAGTGAATGTTAGGCCAAAGAAATTAGGATGATGTGGTATTCTTTAGTAAGTATGAAACTCAGATGGCACAGTCAATCCTAAATCTGGGAATTTGCTTAATGGTAGGAAACAGTTCTGTGTCAGTATTTGTACTGCCCTTCTCCACTCTCATTGCTCAGTAGAACAAATGTGATCACAGTAAGCTTAATAACAATATTTGTGCTTTCTTCTGGATTTTATACCATGACTGTATGAACATTGATAAGAATTTATTTTTTTATCTTTAAAGTTATGATACTTCTGATTGACGCTGAAATGAAAGTTTAACATCAATTCATACAAAGTTTTGACCAACTGTGCATTGAAATTCAGGTTTGGGAAAAGAATTGAAAACTTGAAAGTTGCTAGAATCTGAGAATTTGACACAATTTATTGTAAAAAGATAATATTTAATATAGTAGATTTCTGTAACACAGATCAAGGCTTAGTTCTTTAAATAAATCTGTTAGACAATGCATTTGTAAATTGTCTTATCCTCATGCACTATGAACAAGTAAGGGTAAATTTTGCAAAAGTTTATCTGTTCAGCTATTACCCTGACTCCACCAAAAGGTTACAGTCTCCAGAGCTGTCTTTTGTAAGTATCACATTTTTAAATAAGCACGAAAGTCTTTGGAAATTCCATTTATGGAGTGATCTTCAGTGTCCTAAACAGATCTGAACCTAACAGATTAGAAGTTTCCCAGGTACTGAGCATCTAATGCCTCTGGAGCTGAGAGCTTATGAATGCTTAATAAGTGCCTTGTAAGAGCAGTCTGGCTACATACTGCTGCTGATAGTGAATCATTGGCTAAGGAAAGTTAGATTCTCAAATGATTTATGTGGAGTGGCCTGTCTGCAAAATAACCAAGTTCAAAAATTTTCTAAGTTTGATATAGTTACTCCTTGATTAAATTCCTTACTGTTTGAGAAGAGTTAGAAGAAAGTTTTCAGTTATTTTATTAACTATATAAAATAGTGGGGCTCTTTGAGGGACTGATAACATCAGTGAACTGTTCTGTGATATATAAAAGCCTAAACCACATTTTTCATATTTTCTTTTATTTATGCTTTTCTATTTTCCTTTTTACCTCAGAAATGATACATTTTGTTTTTTTGTTTTTTTTTTTTACTAGAGGCCTACTTGGAGTTTGTGGGCAATAGAAAACTGCTTGGATGGGCTGATTTGAAGGGTATATTACATATATTCAAATGTGTTAGCAGTATAAGGAGACTAATTAAATCAGTTTTGAGTTTCCAAGGTACAGATTTTATGTAATCTCATCATAAAAAGGGTTCTGAATAGAAAATGTAATTAATGTATGATGCTATTCTTTATGCCATCTTCTTTCTTGGACATCAAATAGTTCAGTTAAACTTGTTGAAGAAAAGCTGTGGGGTATTTTCTGCTTATAACAAAGGTGCTAAAATGAAGAACTAAAAATTCTGCTTCATTTTGCAAACATGTTTGAAAGAAAGGCATTTTGAGATGTGGTATTATGTCATCAGAATTTACATGCTACTAACTGTTTTACTTGCATGTGATTGTATAATTGTTGTCATTGGTACTAGGATTTTGGCCAGCAGGCTGTTTTAAGCACCTGAAGGAAATATTAGTTCTGGTCAAGTAAATATTTATTTTTCCTTCATTTGTTATATTTGTATAACAAACACTAAATGTACATGTCTGGCATAAAACCCACAAGCTTCTGTAAGTGGAGATATAGCTGCATATCCCAGAGTGTATTATTAAATCAGCACACAATTAATTTAACTGTATCCTAAAATCAATTTAATAGCATGCTTTGACATAAGGAAATGAAAATTCAGGAGTTTAAAATACATTTTCCTGTATTTTCCTTTGTAAGCCATGAAGAAAAAAAATTGCTGATGCTTTCAGAGCATTATTTTAGTCTGAAAATAAGTATTCCAGGTGGTCCTGTTTGAATTTGATTCCTAGAACACTGGATTTTACCTATTTTGCTTTCTGACTCCAAAAATTTTTAGTAAACTACATCTGATGTTTGCAGATATACTCTTCTTTCCTCCTATCTGCAGGTTCAGCCTTTTTACTTGCTGTACACCCAGTGTGGTACACAAGATCCAACAGTGACCTTTGTCTGCATATCAGTCCTTGGTAGTAACTCAGACATTGAGTGTTCTCACTGCTAGAAGCAGACACTACCTGTGTAAATATGCCATTAATTGCAGAAAGTGCAGTTACTTCAAGAGACTGAGCTGAAAAGAAAAATCCCTGAGCAGAATTAGTTCTGTTCTAGCTCAAACCAGGACACACACCCTGGGCTGTGGCATGAGGAGGTGCTGGAGGGGAAAAAAGCCTGCTAGATGGTGCTGGAAAACTCTGTGGGGCAGAGGAAGCCAAATCTGCTGCAGTCTGGTCTGTACTTCTCACTGAGAATTGTCCTGGTGCATGCAATGCCCCAGAGTGTGCCCAGAAGTGACACTAGCTGGCATGAGCCCTGAGCTCACTAATGAGCATGCCAAGAAGTAGCACAGATGATCACTGAGCTGTTTTACTAATGAACTACATCTTAGAAAAAGAAAAAAAAAAAAAAAGACTTCTGTCTTTCTAATAACTTCAGGTTATTAATTGGCAGACCTGAAGTAAATACAATACAATAGACTTTTTAATCGTCACAACCAGATTTGGAACTTTTTTTAGTGCTTTTTTCAGCTTTGATTCTGAGAATTCAGAAAATTAAACTTCTCTTTCACAGAGACATACTGGAATAGTCTGAATTCCTGACACGACAAGGGAATGTCTTTTTCTTTTGGTTGTATAGAAATTTAAAATAAATAAATTCTCATACACATTTCTTCTTTATTAAGTGTAAAACAGAACATTTATTTAAATGCCTTCATTGTGCCTCTCACAAAAAGAAAGTTCCCCATCTTTCCCTTGCCACTCTGCCAAGTGCAAATGTATTCTTTTCAGTGTCTGCCCAGTGGTGTGGACAGCAACATGTCGGGTAGTGGATGTGCACACAAACAAATGAAAAATATCTTGGATGCTTTCTGCAACTATAATTCTTCCTTTCCCATTACTTTGTCTAGAAATTGGTGAATTGTTTGGATGTTTTCTGACTTCGAGCTCAGGTGGTGATTACAGGGCCATTAGGCTAGGAACACATGAAAGGAAAAATTCTCCCTCCCAGAATAGATTTCCTAGAAGAAAAAAAAAAAATACTGAGAAAAACTGAAATATCTGCAGTAATTATCTTCTTATTCAGATGAAATTGTAATTATTGAAATTGTAATATCAAAAGACCTCTGAAGATCAGCTGGTCCAACCCCCACTCAACGAGGCCCAACTTGGAAGTTATTGTGTGGCTCAGAGTTCTGGGTATTATATTTTCACATAGAAAGTACTGCTAGATTTAATCACAACATATTGTGCTATAAATTGTTGACTTCTAAATAGTTACAGATTTTTCCAGTGTTAGAGCTCTGGTGCATCTGGAGGTTCTTCAGTGCTTTTCTGTAATTTGACTGACTTGGAAAATTTGGGGAATAACAATGCTGAAAACAGAAAGTATCAAAGGTATTGATTAGCAAGCAAAAATAAAGGTTATAGCCATAGGGCTCAGGAATAGTGTTTAACTATCAAAGAAATATTTCAACACTTATTACAATGTGCTTAATGCAGCATATTATTTACCTACAGGGTAAAGATCCAAAAGA
The DNA here is from genome assembly GCA_024611195.1 of Ceyx melanurus. Taxonomy (NCBI): domain Eukaryota; kingdom Metazoa; phylum Chordata; class Aves; order Coraciiformes; family Alcedinidae; genus Ceyx; species Ceyx melanurus. Next base: position 85,085 of record JANHGL010005086.1, on the reverse strand, counting down.
AAAGGAAGGTAAAAAAAAATATATGTATAGGAGAAGTAACTGCAAAATATAAAGACTTTTAAAATGAAATTACTTCATTTGAAATAGATATCTATTATAGACATTTTCTGAAAGATTGACATGTAGAAGTAATATAATTTTTTAAAGTCTAAAAATCTATTGCTGTTAGCTATGAAAGAGAATATTTCATTCTCTTCCAAATGTCTCTCAACTTTTTCTACCAGACCTACAGCAAATGTGATGGGGGTAAAATGTTTTCCTCCCACAAGTCAGCATCCCTATTATTTTCATAGTCTTGACCACTGTGAAGGTCCAGGGTGGTCACCACAGCAAGAGATGCTTGAACCTAGTCATGGGTTACCATTGGCAGAAGGTTTGGGCTGAGGAGGTGTGTGTGGTTGGTTTTTCTCCTCAATCCCTGGGCTGAGCCACTGCCTGGTGCAGGCTCTGGCCAGTCCTTGGACTCTACTTTGGAAGTGCTGATCCCAGCCACTCATTCTGACTCACTTCTTTGCCTGCAGTGGTCCTGCAATGGTCTCTGCTGCTTCTAAGGGAGACTGGAAAATCATAGCTGTTTTTAGAACCTGAGGCTTCTACAGCTGTTCCTGGGCTTCTCTTTTTGTGATCTCAGAAATGAGGAAGAGGTATGCAAAAGTGATGGGAAAAGTGGCCAGACTCCTTCCTGCATCTGCAGTGTTCCTACAAATAGGAGCTGTTGCCATTGCTATCTGGGTTGGTTTTTTCCTAACAGTGAGGGAAAAGAGACAGTTCATCTCAGTGGACTATGGAGGAGTAGAAGAAGAGAAAGAAAGGTGAGATTTATATATATAAAACTAGATAAAGGGAGAAGACTTGGGCTTGAAGGTCAGATGCAGTATCTCAGCCAGAAATTCCACCTGTGATTTTAGTAAATCACATCATTGAAGCCTCATCTGTGAATCGTGAGGAACATAACCTGCCTCCCTGAAGCATGGTGTGGGTCACACTCATTCATGGGAGGGATTTGTCTTGGTGTCACATTGATGGAGTTGACACAAGTTCATGTAGACAGAGTCCCTTTGATTTCTGAAGTACTAGCCTCATACTCTAAACTTCTGGGAAAGAGAAGAAAAACTGCTTGAAGGAGTTGCCTTACTGTAAATGGAAGGTAATGTACAGGATGATGGGAAAATGTTAAAGAGAACTAATTTAAACTTGTGATCTTTTTAGGCTGCTCAGTGACAGGTTTTCTTTCAAGAGTTACAAGCTCACCTCCCTCTTCCAATTCTGGACTAGTGGGACAGGCCTACATGAAAGCAGTTAAAAGCATGTCTTCCACAGCAAGGCTTCTGCAATTACATGAGATTTTTTTAAAGCCCCTGATTTGTGAAACATGTTACAAATCCATTTATTTATTTATTTTCCTTTTAAATGCTGGGAATCTGGAGTTTTAGGCAGTGCAGAGCACAGCATTAGCTCGAGTCCTCGGAGTCTGAAAGCAAGTTTCCTTTTAGTGAATGCTGGAGCTGTGTACAGCTCTGTGCTGTGAGTGAAAGGTGGCTCTTTGGCTGGTAACAGGATACTGGTGTAAGGGTATGAGGTTGCTGGTGCAAGGGAGAAAGCCAAGGTCACAGCCACTGCCACTGCTCCAGAAGGTCAGCTTTGTTTACAGGAACAGTAGCAGGCTTCTTCAGCTTCCTTGTGTTAAACACCTCTTCCATCCTTCCCTTAGTGAATAGGACTATTTAAAACTTCAATAGAAATCTGCATTCAAAGAAGACAACTGACTTTTTATTGCATAACTTAAAGATATCACTGATCTTTTCTCCCTCCCCCACACCGACAGAGCTGTCAAATTGAAAACATTTTCAGTGTGGAGCACAAGCCTACTCCTTTCAAACCTCGTCAAAATTAACTTGAGAACACTTTAAGAGAGAGATAAATGCTGCAGAGAAACAGCTGCAGAATGCTTCGTTCTGCTTTCTTTTGGAGGACCTATCATAGTTTTGGAACTATCAAAGTTCTCAGAAAGGTAGTGATTATTAAAAAGTAAAACTGAGCACAGCTGATTGTGAAATAACAGTTTATGGCTGGGCTGCTGTCGTTGGTCAGCTGAAGGAGGTAAGCAGATGTGAAAAGGTGGTTGCTTTGCTGCTGGCATGGAGTCATGGAATCTTCACAGTATGTGTGTCCTCCAAGAAGAGGCAAGTTGGAACAAAAGTTACCCTCATGACAGCAGCAGTGATGAAGAAGAACTGTTCATCCACGTTGGTCAATAGGTTATGCATTCATGGGTTGGTTATCTTGCACAAGCTCCTGATGTCTCAGGTAGGAGTTCAAAGGGATCTCAGACTGAGGAAAGGAGTGAGGAGAGTTTGTGTTGCTCTAAGTTAAACTGCAAAAGGGATGAAATTCTGGACTCCTTGCATGTCAGTTTAGGTACCATCATGAGGCTTTGCTCCTCCAGGGCTAGTCTCTTGCTCTGAATTGCCCTCTAGGGTAGATTTTCCTTTCACATGTACAGCATACAGAGAACCCTGCTTCCTCAATCAGTTGCTTGTGTTTGTGGAGAGAGGTTCAGTTGTGCAGTGTTAGGTGGGATAGGTCTTGGCTGAAGAGTTTTGGATTGCTCCTTGTCCCTTCCTTGTCCAAAGAAACCTTTGGCTAAGAGGTGTCCCCCATATTGCCTGTTCATGTGCCCTGGTGTTGCTTGCACTAGCACAGGGGATGGTGTTTGCAGTTTTGTTTGCTGTCTTGTGCTGATTTTTTGTCAGCTGTTTGATCAAGAAGGACTGTGAATGGTGCAACCAGGAATTCTCAGGAGGCATTCATTGTAGAAGTTACAAGATTTTACTTCTCAAACTACACCCTTGTTAATTCATACTGAGTCCTGTGTAAGTGAAAGCTCAGTTCTAAGATAGCAGCAGTTTCATTTGGGTTTAGGAGAGGGATGCAGCATGGATTTGGATGGGGTTATCTAGAAACAGGTGGTACTTATAAAACAGACCCCTCTTTTGTGAATTAGTCTGGGACACCTCAGATACCACCTGAACTTTTGGTAGATCTAGCACTTGTAGAATTTTTTTCTTTGGTAGAAACTGCTGGATTAATAGAGAATTCAATGCATATTCACATGGCTGGTACCTACATGAAAACATTAAACTGCCAACAGCTGTGTGTATAGCACAACTATTCTGGATTTTTCAAAGCCCATTTTGGTAAGTGGAGCCTTGCCAAAGATACATTACTAAACATATGTTGGGAGATGAGGAACAATTCCGGTTTCTCTTTTACACTTTTTTCTTTCCCTGATATTCTACATGCATCCAGGTAAATGAAGAGCCATTGGGATGGGAAGTCCTGCTTGAAGAGTTTGGCAGCCAGTAGGGCAATCATTCATTTAATTACAGGTTACATGTTCAAGGACACTGTCTACAGCTCAGCAGTGACCTGGAACAAATTCTTCAGTATGAGGGGAAAGGAATGCTGCCCAAATGCCTTCCTAATGAGAGCAAAACAGAGGGAACCTGAGATAAATCCAGAACCTGAACTACAAAGCAGGAGAACCAATGGGGAAAGTGAAGCAATGGGAACTTGGCAAGAGGTGGCAGAAACCCTCCCCCAGTGCATTTGCAGCACAAAGCTGTTGAAATGTTTCTCTCTTTCCAGTGATAATGCAGCAGCCTTTTTAATGATGGTTGCTGCAGATAATGTGGCAGCCATAATGAAATATAACCCAGGCAGTGAACCAGAGAGAGCTCCAGACTTGCTGGAGACTAAGAGGGAAGAGACAAGCACCAGAAATGACTGAGGGGATAAGTGGCTTGCTGAAAAGAACTGAAGGACTTACATAATGAAACAGGTAGAAATTCAGAGAGCAAAATGGAAGTAAATAATGGGCCCAAAAAACATTTTAAGAATTTAGTCTTAACAAGACTGACCAGACTCATGGGAAATGTTGTGAACCAGAGTGTTCTCTATGCCAGTTAGTTCAGGAGGAGTGTCATATGTTATGACACCAAAGAATTTTGAAATAATTTGGATTGTATCAATGAATGTATATTTCAGGGGAAGGAATGGTAGCTTCCTCTGATAAGGCACAAGTCTGATGCTTGTGGATTTAATTCTGGTTTCATGTCTGCTGGTCTCTCTGGCCCCTTGGACAATGTTCTAAGGGCCTATTTCTGCTGCTATTCCAGCAATGCCAGAGCTCCTTGCAATCCAGAGGATAATTTTCCATACTTATATAGTTGTGTGGGTTTTTTTATACTTTTATAGCTTGTCCATTTTCTGTGGCTTCAAATGGGAAAATGGACACGCCATCTGGATGCACAGAAAACCTGTGGTAGGACTGAAGGTTTAGGATCTTGTTTAGGAGTGTTTGTGCATTTACTCTGTGTGTAAAGTGAAAAGAATATTCGCCAGCTCAGAAAATGGTAGATAATTTTACTGCATTAATGTTTATATATGGAAGTAGCAGAACTGAACGGGTCATCAAATATTTAGTTCCATTTTCTAAATTCTGTATTGTTTTTACAATCATAAAGAGCACGGATATAGTGCTTTTCATTTTAACGTCTAGCAAATTGTGGGTTTCACTTCAGCTATTCCAAGCACCTTTATTTATTCTCAGTTATACATTCAATTCATTTTACTACCTTTAGAAGCTCTGAGGATGGGCAGGGCTCTATGAAATTTAGGTATTTAGTAGTTTCCAGAATCGGGCCCAGATCGAAAGAATATCAAGGGCAATTTATTTCCCTTTATTTCACAGGCAAGATATATGCCAATTAGAGTATTAATATTTTGTTTTACTATATAGAATAAATTTTAGTAACATAACGTTTGAGCTGGAGGAGTGGATGACGGGGTTAAAGTGCAGCCCATACCACCTGTGTCTGATGCCGTTTGTTTGTAGTTGCTGTGATGTAGAATTTGCCCTTCTGCTCAATCCAAATGCTAGTCATCATTTCCATAGTGTGTCCACGTTGGGCTGGATGCTGACATTTCATTCCCGGCTCACGTTACGGCTCTGCAGATACCCACTGTAACTCCTGCCCTTCCGCGCCCTGCGCTGCCGTCACCGCCGCCCCGCTTAATCCGCCGCCGTTTGGCAAGAGCACTGTTTATCCAGCCTGACTTAGGGCAGATAGCTGCAGGAAGAGGTGGCAACTGGCCTAGTACGTGGTGTTTGTTCTGCAGTGCATTCATTTGCTGGCTGAGCTAACGAGGAAAAGGCAACCACCGAGTCGTTTAGTCACCAGACTGATTGGGTCGTGGCGTTTGACGACAGACGCGCAGATACGCTGCAGGGCTCTTGTGAGCGGCCAGAAAGCAGTAAAGGCCAGATCCGTGTAGATCTGCTGAACTCCATCCTATGGATTTTCTGTGCTTTGGTATGTGGAGAATCACTCGTACCCTGATTACTAACATTGAACTACTTGAATCACTGCCTTAAAACGTAAGTGTTTATGGCTCAGTGTCTCCATTGCCTCCAGCGTCTCCATTGCCTCCAGCGTCTCCATTGCCTCCAGTGTCTCCATTGCCTCCAGTGTCTCCATTTCTTCCAGTTTTTGCTATCTTTATGTCTGTTTGGCTGCTAATGGCTCAGACAGCCTTTTATGCTGCCATGAGCCCACGTTGTATAGGAAGATAAACAAGCCAAGGGTCATCCACCTGAAGAACAACTGCGAGTAGTATTCACTCCATGCACTTTTATAAGGTTTGGGATTTTTTCGTTGTTTTATATTTTTGATTCTGCGTTTTGGTTTATTTCATGAACTATTTATGCTAGTTAAAAACAAAACCAAACCAAAATAAAACTCAATTCCACCCTCGGGAAAAATGGAGAAAAGAAAATCATCAGGGGAAACTTAATCCTTCTGTCTCTCCAAAAGCTAAATTAGTGAGTCCAAAAAACTGGCCTAAAGATTGTTACAGCTCATATAACCATTGGCTATTTAAAAAAATTCATTACTTCCATTTGATTCTCCTCAACTAAGAGTTACTCACCATACTCTGCATCCTTGAGTTCTTGCTGGTTAGCAAGAAATAAGAAATTTTTATCTGAAAATAGCTCCAGCCTTATTCAATACTTCTGCATTTGACAATTTTTTAAGTCAGTTTCCCCCCTACATTCAGAGGTGTGTCTCTTGTCCAGCTCAGCTCTGTGATAAGTTTTCATTCTGTCTTCCAGGTAGCTCCTTGGTACTGCACTGTACCCTCCCACCTATGCATTTCTTATTGGTTAAACATGAGCAAGCAAATAAAACCAGAAACTCCAAAACCACTAAGCCCTTTGAGGGCAAAGGCTTTGTTTCTATCTGTATTAGGAGAGAACACACCTTGCAACTTCAATTCTGCCTCTGCGTCCATGTGCTTTACAGGAATCTTCATGAGCATACTTGCTCATACTTGCTGCTTTCCTTCTCCCCTCACAGGGATATCCCATCCCAACCCAGTGCACACTGTCCTGCCTGCACAAAAGCCCACCAGCCAGCCCTGCTGCCATCTCCAGGGAGCTGTTGGTTGAGAGCAGGCAGTGACTGGCTGTGCACAGGAGGCACTGGGAGAAGTTGAGTTGCAGGAAGAAGCTGCATTTGAGACAGCTGGGAACTCTTGTTTCTGAGGGGTTTTGGCTTTTGGGTCTGGTCTTTGTAGTCCTTAACTCTGCCCAGGAGAACTGAAATCATTCTAATTTGAGGGAGAATATAGTCCTTATTTCTTTTCCCCTGTTCCTGACTGGGAATGATGCAGACACATGCTGAGTCAGAGGTCACATCTAGAGATCTTATTAAAGATCGAGCTTCGCTGAACTTAATGTGGTCAACAGCTGGTGATTTGCTGCTGCTCCTAATATGATCCTTTCTGAATGAATGTTCCTAGTGACAGCCAGCAACTCTGGACCTAACAGGAGCACCTGGCTACATTCACGTTTCTGTTGCAAACCATGATGGAGCTTTTTCTCCTAAAAGAAGTTTCACCTTTATAAAATACTGACACAAATGCAAGGTAAGCTCAAGATTCAATATTTTAGTTCAGGGGAGATCTCAGATGCTCGTTAAACAAGAGTGTTAGGTTAATCTCAACCTTCAGAATATCTTAGGACCACACTCTGCTCTCTAAGGTCTGATATTTATTAGTATTCTGCTCATGCAATGCAAATGAAAAAAAAAAAAAAGTAATGAATTATTCTGTTCATTCTTTTTTTTTCCAATAGCAAATATTTCCTTACTCTGTCACCTTATTTATGGAACTACTTGTTCTCTAACATTTTCCAAACCTCTAATGTCTTTCTTTAAAAAAAAACACCTTATTGTTAGTCTTAATACTCCTAGCTATTTGGGCTTCATTATTTCTTTATGCACTTCAAGTACCATCGTTACATTCCTTTGATTTCTTTTTAGAAGTAACAATGCTGTAGTTTTATGCTCCCTGTAATTTTTAGAGATCCATTTTTACTTGCAATTAACTTAACCAACTTGTCACTCAAACTTATGGGTTTTGAAATTCTGTGCTTAATTTTGCATAATGGTACACACTCCCCCTGAGCCACCTTCATCACATCTTTAAAGTTTAGTCAAATTTTAACAACTTATCAGCATATTGCTAATAAGCCTTGCCAGTTTATTTCATTTGTAATTCTCATATTACACAGTTTGTTCAGATTTCTAGCTGAACACCCTCCAAGAACTCTATTAGATGGCAAATGGTGATCCTCAGTCCCTAACTTTTAGTGCATCTCTTCTGTGTAAAACATTTTTCAAACTCTCTTTTGCTTTCTGTTGCCTGCAGCTCTGATGTGAAAGCACAGCTTCTGCAGGACTTGAAGAAATTAGACTTAGGGTATTAGAATAAGAATTAAGTGAATTCTAAGTCTAAGTGTATTAGACTTAGTCTTAATAGATAAGGGTGGTTTGTTTGTTTGTGTTTTTTACCAGCTAGGGACTAGGCAGAATCAGCTTGGACTGTGCTTCTCATGTGCTCTTCTTTAGCTTGAAGACTGCTCCTCTCCCTCTGACTTGATTCCTAATATTCAGGGACTAGTCATACTCCAATCCATTTATTTTTGGCAGAGCTAAATAAAAAGATGAATTATATATATAATTATATATTTTTTATATAG
>JANHGL010005086.1:51654-76730 GCA_024611195.1 Ceyx melanurus | reverse complement strand
AAAGCTTTGCTTTTCGTAGCATCATTTTTCTATTTAACTATTTTGTTCATGTATATGAGTAACCAGAAGTATACTTGGCATTGCAGGTGAGAATGATGTGTGTCTGATGTCCCATTTGACACACTGTTAAATCACATTTTTCTTCAGGCTGCCTGATCCATGGTGGTTCACTGTCACCTCTGGATCAATTCTGGGATTGCACCCCACTCACCTCCTGTGTTGGTTCCAAACAATACCCTTCTACTTTTGGGTTCCAAAATGGGTTATTTTACACTCATGTTACTTCATTTCAGCCAGTTTCTGAACACTCTGGATATTTCCTGATTATACCTCAATCACACTGGTGTTGGTGAAAATCAAGTCTGGGTATTTTCAGTAGATTTCATCCTCCTGTGCTTAGTTTTTGTGCTAAATTTGTTCTAAAAAATGTTGGTGTTAAGCCTGGTGGAACTCTATTAGACCCTCTGTAGCTTGCAGTAAGGTTTTCATAGTGTTTGCTTCAGCTGTCTACCCCCACATCATATTTCTGTATCAATCTCCATTTCTAAAACTTCCCCTTGTGACATGTCACTAAATGCTTCATTAAAATGTGAATAGATAAAATCTACTGTTTTATTTCTCCAGAAAAATTAGTTATTCTCTGAAAAAAATTAGGTTATTCTGACACTGCCTGCCTTTCAGAAATGGTAATGTTATCAAATTCCATTTTTGCCTGTGTGTTTAATTGTATTTTATGTTGGTTTTAAAGATTTTTATACTACTAGGAACAAGCTAATGCAATCTTAGGCCTTAAGTTTAATTTGCAGTGACCTTACATATTTTTGCTTTGTTTTTCAAATGCAGATGCTATGTTTGTTGTTCTCCAGTGGTGTAGTAAAATCTGCTTCTGTAGAGAGAATTCTAGAAGGTATCCCTATAGAAAGAATTTACTGTATTAAAAAATTATTATCCTGGATTTGCATTTTCTGATATCAGGTGTTCTAGTGTTCCAGGATGGACATTCCCCAGTACCTACTTAAATTGCACAAAGCAAACTTAGGTTTCTTTCCATCTCAGAGGTGGTGTTTTCTGTTTTCTCTTCTTTTAATTTCTATACACAACAGTGGTTTTCAGTTCAGACCTTCACTGCATTAAAGTTCTAGCTTGCCTGGGAAATAATGTAGATTATCTGCCTTATTTATTTTAAACAGGTGCAACCATTGTGTTCTAAGGGACAAAATTAAGAGTATAGGTATGGTCATAGATGTGATGATATGTGATAGCAAAACTATATTTTACCTCATGTCATATTTCCCATGGAGTGTGGTAATAATTGCAAATTTTATTTTTTTTTTTATTGATACTGGTGAGAAACTGATGGATTCTTCATAGAGATATTAACTTTTGCTTATAAGCATATTCAGGTGTTGCCACAAGTTCACTCTTGTGCATGTAGACATGAATGTGTGATTACACTGATGTATTTATAGGTGAGGAAGGGAAAACCTGCAGAAAGAAACTCCCATGTATTTGGAAAATAGCAAGAATTGTTGCTTATTTTTTTGCCTTCTGAGAGTGAATTATGATCTGGCCTTTTTCTGGTGAATCTTTTGTCTTTTCCTTATTTGATAAGATTTCTTTCTTTCCAGTAATATGTAGGTGATGAGACAGGTCTGGATCAAATGGTGATGCCTTTGGCCAGATTCTGTGAAGGTCTTTGCATGTCAGCACTGATGGGATCAAGCATTCAATGAGAGCATCAAGGTGCTGTGTTGAGTGGTAGCTGTGCTGCTGAACAGGCTGCCACCTCGTACTCCAGATGAAGGGTTTCTCAGGATGTGTGTTTTTACTTCCAGAAATGAATTACCAGAATCAATTCAGTGTTCTCTGCAAAGCTTTCCCTTTTGTTGCATAATTTTAACTTTCACCACAGCTGTTAAGACCCTCTGTGATAATAAATATATATAGCTCTATTATAATGGAAGAATTACTACTTTCAGTGAGCTGCCTTTTGCAAGTTAGTTTTTTCTCCTTTTTTATTTTTTTTTTTTAATATAATGTGCTTCTTTAGCTGTCACAGTTCAGGCCTCTGAGAGAGAGCATGTTCCATATTAATTTATACTATGGCTGTTGGTGAGTGCCGTTCTCACTTGCAGCATCAGTGCTAGAGCCAAGAATACATGTGATTTATATTTGAATATAACTGTTTTTGCTGACTTCTCAACTTGCATGGGACCCCCTGGAATTTCTATAAAGGCCTCTCTTTGGTACTAATTACCCTCATATAAACGAGGTTTATGACTGTTTCTGTGGTAATTTTTCAACAATACATAAATACCTCTGTAATGCACACTGAAGACTGCAGCCAAAACCAGCTTTATTTAGCATTTAAGGACTGAAACATATTCTTCTGTCACTTTCTTTTTGCCTAATGCAGTTATTGTTCAATGAAGTAATTTTAAAAATATGCAATGACCACATTTGTGTCCAGTGACATTCTTATTGGACTTCAATTTCCCAATGTAGGGAAGGAATATCTGCTCTGTGGGTGGGAAGCTAGGACCTCAAGTAGTTCTTTTGGGAGTATAAGGAAGGAGGCAAGATGAATACACTTAATTTTCAAAACTTTCTGCTAGGAGAATTTCTCAAGATTACTTCTGCAAGGAGCCTACTGTTTGACTTGCTACAAGTACAAAGACCTTTATTTCCTTGTTGTTTTTCTGCAGCTTTGTATAAACTGTTTGAGGAATTACAGGATTACTTCAGTCATGTCTGTCTAGTGATAAGTATTTCTCTCCTGTACAGAAATTTCACTTGTATGTTGAAAATAATCTGCTGTTATGTGGGGGATAGACTTGGGAAGTAGGCTGAAGCCCACATGACTTTTCCCCCTTGTCCAAAACCTTGAAATTAAGGAGAGGGATCTTCAAAATCATCTAAGAATAGTAGTGTGTGTGATAACATGATTTTGAATTTTGAGTCATTACTGCAGAACTGAACCAGACTTTTGGATTTATTTATTTTTTTCTCTGCAGTTATTAGAAATAGAATTTTCATTTTTCTGTTGTAGTTTTCTGTGACTGTTCAGATCCTTATCAAATCACCTGACTCTGAGAGCTGGGGCTTGAAGATAATTCTGAAGTTATTATACCAGCTATGATAAAAATGCAGCACTGTGTGCCAGGAGATTGGGGAAGGACATTAAAGCAGGTTATTTAAAAACTACTTTTAAGAAGAAATTAAAGGCTCACATACAGATTATTGCCCCCAACAAGGGAGAATCACCTTCCACTTGTAATGTATATGTATGTTTACATCTTTATCTCATTTTAATCTGTTTTGGTTAACTTTCTTTTTACTTTTAGTAGTGAAAGCTTCACCTTCTTATGTAAGTTGGACTGCTTTCATCAAAATCAAGGATGTTACACATTTTTATGTAAAGAACTGGTTCTAAGCAGTGTGTTTTGTAGTTAGATGATGGGAAATGAACCCGAATCCACAAGGCAACAACATGCAGGACTTCTCATGGCAGTTAGCCTCTTCTGAAAACATGTAAATGAGATTTTATAAATATTTAGCGATATTTATATACTGATTTCAGTTCACAGTGGTGCACTAAATTATTTAAGATTTTTTTAAACAAAAGAACATAGCATTTTTGTGGATGTGCTGCTACAAAATCTTGAGCTATGTAAAATAAATATTTGTAATATGCTGCACAACTGTTGTGGATCATTACTGCTTTGTTTTATATTCTTCAGCCTCTTCAAAGACAGGTGTTTACCTAAGTGGTCCATGTTTTGAGGTATATGGTGTGGGGATATATTCCATTCTCCAGAATTTCAAGAAGGCTTTTTATTCTGTTGCTTTTATGCTCTACTATGCTTTTTACCAAGAAAAAAAAAGAGAATTTCAGACAAAATGACTCCTTAAAATGTGAGTACATAAATTATTATACTTTCCAAGTATGGTTCCATCTGAGCACAGATATTGGTAGCAAAACTTCTTTCAGCTTTCAAAGCATGTGTAGATTGTTCATGGATGCAATTATTTTGACTTTGTAGCGTCTTAAAAGGTCTAGCCTGATTTATATGTGCAAAAGAAAAATATTAATGGAGACAGGTGACTTTCCTGCTGTGTTCCAGTACAGTTTATACACCTGTCATGAGATCTGTTGTATCCCTTCCTAAATCTTGACTTTGCCAAAAGTCTAATATGAGTCCAAACTTCAGCTTAAAGGTTTTTGTTTTTTTCCTTCACAGCTCTAGTGCCTTTTTTTTTTTTCCATTTTAAAGAACTGAATTTTATTCTTTAAATTTAGAGAAATGGGTTTGAAGAACCATGACCCCAATTAAGTGTGTTACAGAAATGAGGAGGCTGGATGAGGATGTCTGAGCTGAATCTGGAGAACAACATGACTAATATGAGTGATAGCAAGAGGAAAATTGGAACCTTTCAGGTTCCAGTGGTGTATGTATTTTAAAATGTCAAAACTGTTAGCAGTTCTGTTTTAAAACAGAGGAAAAAAACCCCTATTTCTTAAATTAGGAAAGGGAGTTTTCCTTCTACTTTTCATACACAGGCTGCTTTCTCTTTCCTTCAAACATTCACTTTTGTGACATGAGCCTGTTTTCTTCCAAGTCCTTGTCCTGAGAGAACTTGAAAATTGGGATCAAATGCTGAACTCAGTTTTCACTGGAAGGGTGGAGGGGAAGGAGGTTGGGGAAAATGATCAGGACTAATAAAGAATTTGCTTTCCATCTCTAAGTGGAATGGGAGACACAAATTCTGTGCTGCCAAGGTTTGAAAGTTTGTATTTTGGATTTGCCAAGAGCACTGTCACCAAAGTAGTGGTGGATATCCTCTCCCCTGCAGATGCTGTCCTAGTTTTAACAGAGGGCTGAAATGTGTAGATCTCAGCTCCCAGGCAGGGGTGTGTAGTAGGGTCATTTTCTTGGGTATATTAAAATTTTTAGAACATCTCTAGGAGGAGACACTGTAAAGATTTTCTTGGGTATTCCATGACTAGAAGCTTGGACATTTTTCTTAAAGAGAAAATTAACTTGTTAAAATCCCCTTGGGCAGAAAAGCAAATTTAAAATGGATAATGAGCTGGAAGTGTGGTGTGTATGGCTGAGTGCTCTGAGCAGTCTCTGACCACTTTGATATTGCATAAAAAAAATTATGACAATTTCTTACAAGTTATGAGTCTAGCCTTTGCTTGGCCTCTTTCACTCTTGCAATTGTTCTAAACAAATTGCATGGTGCATGAGTGGCCTGTTCTTGTTCCAATACAGGAGGAAAGGCTGGAAATGTAAAGGAGGGTTTATTTTAATGTAAACTTCTTTGTCATCCCTCACCTCTCTCACCAAATTAAAAAACATAAATTTCAAAGTTGGTTTAATCCCAAGCACAAGAATTTTTATTATTACTCAACAAATGAAGTGGGAAAAAAAAAATCCCCAAATCTCACCCAGCTTTACTCACCATTTGTTTGATATAATGAGCACAGGATTTTTGTTCCCAACATTCAGTCCTTAATTGTAAAATAATGAAAACAACCTACTCAATCAAGTAAAATGTTGACCTGAGCTGCAGGAAGAAAGCAAAGATTTCTGTGATTTCTGTTCTAAGAGAGTATCTTTTAAGAATGGAGTCTTTTGGTAAAGAATAATATATTTCTGTGTACTGAAGACAGCAGTGTGGAACACCTATTGGTAAGGCTGATGATGGAAGATAGGTTTGCCAATCCTTTAGAATTTAGATATGTCAGGTTTTGAATAGCAGGTTTAAAACTGTATAAAATCACTACAAAAAAAGGGCATGGAAAGATCTGTGTAGTTTTTAATGCATGAATTTATTTAAAGTTTTGTAAGAAATTAACTTTTTAATCCTGTTCTATGAAAATACAGATCATTTTTACCTGAAATTGTTGAATCAGGAGACATCATTTTCCTCAGATTTAACTAAAAACATATTTCTTTCTAGTATGTTTCTTAAAAGTCAGTTAAAAACCTCAACAGATTAGCCATGTTCTTTCATAATGGCCATGGAAATGATGGTTTTTTTACATGTTTTATGTTTATGCAGGTAGTGTTGTACAAATCAGTATGAAGGTATTCTTATTTTCACAAGTAAATTGCAGTCCTAGGACTGGCTGTATGAAGATACTTGTGTGTGATTTTCAGAATCATGCAGGACATGAGGCCAAAAGGGCCATGACATCACTTTGCAGGATTTTTGCACTACAGGCAGTTTCCCATTGCCCATCTCAACTCTTCTGTACCAAGAAACATGTGTTTGCCTAAGGAGATCTTCCCAGTGGCCCCCAAACATGATTCAAGGATCTCAAGGGATGGAGACTCTGCTGCTTCTCTTGGTTGCTTATTGCAGTGATTAATCACCTCCTCTGTTAGTGTTTGCCCCCTGCTTTCAGCTTTCATCAGGCTCAGAGCTGGTTCTCTGCTGCCCAAGCTGTCCTGCTTTAACTCAGAAACTTCTCAGTGCTTCTGGTGAAACATCTCTTGAATGCATGCAAGGCTCTTGGTGGGGTGTGTTTATGCCAGTGTGCACTCTGAGATAGTGTGACTGTTGCTGTCCTTTAAATCAGGAACTGAAATCACATCTTCCTTACTGTAGGAGAAGGGTCTGCATTTTTTCTTCTTTCCTACCTGCTGCATACTTATGCAGAGACCAGCTGTGACCTAGCTTTGAATGGTTTTATTATGGAAAAATACTTGAACAAGCTTTTCTTTAGTCTGTGATAATTAAAAGCAGCATTTGCTCTTTATTTCTATAAAGATGGTTAATGGGAAGCATTTTTTCAGTTTTTACTGTGAGGCATTTCTTACGTATGGTTGGTGTAATACAAATCTGACCCAAATGTGTCCTGATGGTATTGCTTGTGTATGTTACAAAGCCTGTATGGCATGCCCTCAGCTGGCCTTTACTGCATGTAAAATTTCTTGCAGTTGATGTGTGCATTGACTCATCTGAAGATTCATCTTTGTTTTCTTTGTTTGCACACGAGGAGTTTCCATTTGAGATGGCATTTCCTCTATCAATTGTCCTGCTGCATCAGAATGTTCTTCAAAGTGTTGAGGGGCTTTTGAATGACAGTAATTTGATTTTCTTTTAAAAAGCTCACTTGTAGTCTAATTTATTTTTAAGTGGAGTATTAATCTGTCATGGGCAGAGCCACCTCTGCCCTGTGTCAAAGGTAAGTCCAGCCACACCTACATTAGATGTGAGGTGTTCATGCCACACACTCTCCTTTTAATGGTAGCACAAATCTGCTTAAACCTCCTGGGAAATCTGCACTTGTCTGTGCTTCCATTGTAAGAGAGGGTAAAACTGCTTTTTTTTCTAACAGCTAATGACACATATGGTTCATAATGTACAGCAAAAGTAAAACTGACACTGTGAATGCTGGATAAGTCATCTGTGACACTTCACTATTGTGTTGAAGTTTCACTCAATTTATATTCTTATGCATATAATTAGTTTTGAGATAACCTGATCATGAGATATATTGCATAATATAATTTGTGCTATTTATGTATGGATCATAAGTTTTTAATGGTGCTCAGTTATATCTGAGCCATGACACTCCAAGTGATTATCAAAGAGGTATAGATAGTCATGAAGCAGAGCTCTGTGGGACAGCTGCTTGTGCCACAGTTCTTAGCAGCCTTGCCAGAGTTGCACCTTATGGGGTCTGTGCTGCCTATGGAAAAATAGCCTCACTCTGCCTCCCAAGCCAAAAGTATTCCTGACCCCAGTCTGGGACAGTGTCAAGTGAGAGAGGTCAGAAGAATCTCCTTCAGTGGGACAATTTGCCCATGGGAGTCTTCGGGGATATAAGCCCCATAGTTGTCTCATATGACAACTTGCTTCCTCTTCAGTTTCTGGCCTCATTATTAGGAGAATCCAGAGCAGGCATGTGGTGAAGTGAAGCTGCTGGCTGTCCTAAGTGTAGATTCTATCCCAGGAGCTGCTTCAGTAGTTTAAAACCTTGTTGGTTTAATTTCTCCTGCAGCTAACCTGCCAAGGATGGGGAAAAACAGTTGAGTTCCTTTTAACCTCATTGTGCATCCCACTACAGTTTGCATGTACTAGCAATTAAGTTGTTGTTATGTGATTTAAATAACAATTAAGAAGGATATGTAGGAAATAGTATTCCTTTACAAGAAAAAAGGTTCTGATCATAAATCTTAATTTGCATGAAGCTGCACTGCTGCACCTCAGTTCCAGTGTGGGAGCATAAAGTGGTGTCAAATCCTTGGTCAGCCCTGTGGCTTTTATTTAAGCAGCAGAACTTTCTCATGCAGGAACAGAGAGTTCAGAATTCCTTTTATCAATGCCCAACTTGCACGTTGCTGTGCCAGTCAACTGAGCTGATGTTTACTGAAGTGTTTGCACTAAGCTGGCATGTGTAATGTTTAAGAAGGTGACACTCAGGGCAGCTGTAGTTTTCAGGTAGTTGGGCAGATCTCATTCTAAGATGTGGATCATAAACTGGAACCCCAAATGTGAGGTATGCAGAACAATTATTACCAAAAATTAATTTCATATAATGTTCTGGTATCTGAACTTCAATACAAAGTTGAGTCCTTCTGTTCCATGAATTGCACAGAACGTAAAGCAAATGTCAGTCTGTGTTTTTAAAGAGTGTACAATGAGGCACTTATCAAAAATTTGCTCTTAACTCCATTGTGTCAGAGGCCTGTGTAACAAGAGGTGTAATTAATCAGTCACTTGTAACCAAATCATGGATGTAGGCTGTGCCACATCAAAACTTCTCCAGCAAGAGTGGTCTTGTTTAAGGTAACTCACTGAGAAAACTATAGAAAGTCTTAAAGAAAGTACTTAGGAAAGACAAAGAGCTGCATGTAAAATGAAATGAGACAGCTTGTCAATGCATTTATCATGCTGCTTACACTTGGCATTTCACATCAGTTGAAACACTAGATATGATATACATCAAGGCAGTTTGTGTGTAAAATGAGTATTTTAATAGATACTTGGGTTTGTCCTTTCTAAAAAATAGCTTTATGGGCTTGCCTGATTTTGTTTGGTTTTGCTTGCTTGTTTCTTTCTTTCTTTGGGTTTTATTTGCTTGCTTGTTGTGTGGTTTGGGTCTTTTTTGGTGATGCTGTTTTTTGGTCTTTTTTAAAAAAACCACTTTGTCTTCTCTGCTAATCACTGGCATCTGAAAGCAGGTAATGAGCAAATGTCCTCTGTTTTCAATATGTGTAATTAGTACCCAAACAAACACATCAGAGCAGTGTAGTCCTTTCTCTGTAATAGTCTTCTGGCTTATGTTTCAGAAGCATTTACTTTTCTGTTGTAAAGAAGAGGTGACTACCCTGACTACACATCCGTGTTAGGGCTTGGGAGTGCACCAGAAGGGTGGAGCTGTGTGTGGAGTGTGGGCACATGGAGCCCTGTAGCTGGAACCTGAATATTGTTGCTTCTATTTGCTTCTGTGCATTTTGACTAGAGAATGTTGTGGCTTTCTAATAGTGTTTCCCCTCCTAGAAGTCATTGATGGTTTTAGCACAGTTAGTACTTCACAGGATATATAGTCAGTGGTGCAGTTCAAATCAAATCTGTTGCCTTTCAATAGGGTTTTTGTTGTAATCTGCAAGCTTCAAGCAAAAGCCTTGTATAGTTTTCCTTGAATTTTCCTTTCAGCATCACACCCGTGCCTGCTTTTAGCTGAAACATCAATTAAGCTGCTCTGACTACGAAGTGGCCCAAGAGTTAAGCTCCACCACAAACCAGAATGTAATTGTGACAGCATGTTCCAGCCCAAAGCAAAAGCAGGTGATGGCCACCTAGTTTCTTGCTGGAAAGGTGGTCATGGTTAGGTCTGTAGCTGAGATGTGGGGCAGTAGAAGAGCAGAAAACTGCAGAAACTAGATGCAGATTCTAAACCTAGGTCTCCTAATTACACAACTGGGTGAAATGTCTATGGAAAGGTGATGTGGATCCCTCCCATTGCAGTGAGAAATTGTCTCCTGTTTGCTTCTCATTCTTCAGTTCCATGGAAAGGTGAACTTGGATATTATTGGAATTACATCAGGATTATATTCTAGTGACCTGCTTAATATCAGTCCTTCCTGCAAAGAATGCAAGCCACAGCACCCCAGTGAGGCTAACAGGACTGTGTGCACTGACTAGTAATGATCTGACTCATTAGTGACTACTAATGAGTTGACCAGTCTTTGTTAGAGTGTTAGTAGGTAAGAGATGGCACCTGTACAGGTAAAGACACTATGATACTTGACAACCAGTGAAGCAGTGAAGCTGTTTTTGAAAGGAGCTGCCCTGATAAAGAACAGGATAGGTAGAGATACCTTGTCCAGCAACCCCAGGCTTTACAGAAAGTATTGTGTTCTGCCCATGGAGAAATTACTCATCCAACCTTTCTAGATAGCACGCTCTGCCTGCTAGGGAAATGGTTTCTGAAAGCAGGAAGCTTCAACTGGAGGTGAAGTAAGAGGGAGCTCCATGCCAAAGCAAACAGATGAAGAAGGCGTTGCTGTTTGAGGTGCAGGCCAGAAGGTCATATGGATTATCTGAGACATGCCAAGACACTGGCCTGGGACTGATGACGTATTTCAGGGAACATGTTCCTGCTCTTGCGTTCACGGTGACACATAGGAATGATTACACTGACCATTTGTTCTGCCTTGCTGGAACTCAGATGAGGAGAATCTAATAGAATGATTTTTTCTTCAGAGACAACAGAACTACACAGTTTGGACACGGAGCCATAAAAGAGTTTTGCCTTAATCTGAGATTAGCAACAGTATTGAACCAGTTCAGCCCATCTTTGTTGTTGTTGTTATTCCAATTATTATCTTTAAGATAAAAAGAGGGACTCACGGTGTTAGTTTGTCTTACAATAACTTTACTGTAAAGAAAGTAGGAGTTTTCATATTGCTGGTTACCTACCAGACCTGTATGTGTCACAGTGTGAGCTCATGTATTGTAGGCATCATTGTAGAGCTATTTGTCCATTGTTTCTAGACATTTGATCCAGATCTTGAATGGTTCATATAGCACCATAAGCTACATGAATGCTTTGAGACCTAAGTATCCAGGTTAAACCTGGGAAATTGAGGGCTGAACCTCCCTTTTCAATATAAAAAGAAAAAAAAAAAACAAAAAAAAACAGAAAGAAACCCCCCAAAAAAAACAATGAAAACATTTTACTGCGTTGAAAAAAAAAAAAAAGGTGTTTAAAAAGAAATTTATATCTTCTTTCCTGCTCTTAATTAACAATTGCCTAGGCAAAGAACACCTTTCCATGGTAAAAATGACTCGCCGTGGGTAATGAGTTCTGTCATGCTTTTCCCTGTTTGATAGTCAGGCACAGATTTTACACACAAGGCCGTATTGCTCTATTAGCTGCTCCCTTTATTCTCCAGAGCTCAATTTAATTCTAAGTGAGATTTGCATGCAAGTATTCAAGGAAGAACATGTTCCACCTTGAGATGTGGGTATTTCAGTTTGTAGCAATCACTTGTTCTCAAATCTGGAGCTGTTTTCCTTTCCCTTGAAAGGCTTTTAGACATTTTCCATGATGTAAGTCTTGGAGCACCTCTGCTTTTCAGAGTGAACTATTGAGTAGCAGTCAGTGGTGTGGAGAGGATGTGGAAGTGTGGGCTTCAGGTTTGTGTTGTGCTGCTGAGCAGCTCAGCTTGACCAGATCCTCTGCACTGAACTTTGTTGGGTTGCTGGGGTA
Organism: Ceyx melanurus; assembly: GCA_024611195.1. NCBI lineage: Eukaryota > Metazoa > Chordata > Aves > Coraciiformes > Alcedinidae > Ceyx > Ceyx melanurus. The sequence goes on along the minus strand of JANHGL010005086.1, from coordinate 64,996 downwards.
AGAACTGTCAGTAGTAAGTATGGATTCTAGGAGCTTTTATTAGTTGTGAATGATACGAAAAAAAGCTCAGATAAGATTGTTTCATTTGCATTTTTTCTGCAGATCATTCTGGTTAATGGATCTCTCATGCCTCCTTGTTGGGATCTGTGTTTTATGTGTACTTATGTGAAGGTTTAATTATGGTATTCTCAGTCTTCCTCCAGTCAGTAAGCAGAGTTCACACATATAAAAATAATCCACTAGCCTTCTTTAAAATCATGATGAGAACAGAGACATGGCTTCATTTGACAGTGATGAAGACAGTCTTTGAAGCAGATGTTGTTTCTAATCTGTTTTCCTATATTTTTATGTTGGGGAGAAGAGTAAGAAGAAAATTAAACTGTGGAAGAGCAACAGAAACTAAACCACGAGAATGGTTTTGTCAGAACTGGGAATAAGTGGTTTGAAAATAATGAGTTTTATGGTCTGGATTTGTAAAGGAGTGTGTATTGTGAACAGAGTAAAGAAGAACAAACTTTCTGAAAAGCAGATACATTCAAGGCAGGCTTTCCATCCCATTGGTGACTTAACCTAGAGGTGCTCTGCAAGGATGGAGTTGGTATTAGCACTTGAAAGAGGTTTAAGTGTGTCTCCACTGGATGTCAGTAAAGTCAAGGAACAGAAAACAAAATTAGCTATTGCAAATATGTTGATCTCATTTACAGACCTGTCAATCACATGTTATCCACAAATCTGCAGACAGTTGAATGACATTGTACCAGGTACTCAAATTACTGAACTGAACACTTTGTCCTTGTCTTTTCAATGACAGACAAACCCTTTTCTTAGAAAAAGCCTCAAGGTTTTTTTTCCGACAGTAGCCAAAGTTGAACCATTGAAGCCATGCAACTGTTGTTTAAAGCTGAAATGCAAATTTCACCCAAAGAAGCCAGGAGAAATAGCTAACCTGCTATTTATTGTAGTACTTGTTTGCACTTCAGCAAGATTCTTTGCCTGGAGATGCTAAGAAATCTCAACACTGGCTTTTCTGCAAAGGCTTCACCAGATATTTAATAAATTACATAACTACTAAAGATTAAAAGCAGGGCACCTGCATATTTGCTGCAATCACTTAATTCCAAAGCAGAATTGGGAAGTTGACTGCTCACACTTTTAGGGATCTGACCCATTAATATTGTAGGGTTTGAAGGTCTCTCATCCCAAGAGCTTTGAACTCATAGCTTTGCTGTCACTGATAGCAGTATTCATTTAATTTGGCAAAATAGCAGCTTGGGACCTACAGAACTGTCATTTAAAAAGCTATTCCTGTTGTATGCTACATGCATTCATGCTAAGTAATTTAGTTTTAAAACCATAACTCATTCTCTTAAGTGTGTTAACAAACTAAATTTCTTCTCCAAAGGAGCTCTAGGGTAGGTGCCATGAATCTAGCACTGGATTTTGCACCTTCTCTGCCTCTTGCAGTGTCTTCCACTGGTGCCACTTCCACATGGGGTCTTCCACTGCTGTGCACACGAAGGCTTTCAAAAATCTCTGTGAAGATTGCTGCATTTGGGCAAAAGGAGCTCTCACCTGATGATGCTCCATTTTAAAGTATTAATGATTTCCTAAAGCTCTCCCATCTGAAGAAAATGTACTACTTCTGCTTCTTGAGACCTAAGGGTTACATTGGTAGGAGTTCATTTAGCCTCGAAGATGAATATTAGCTTTCTGGATTCTTGGCTGAATCTCTGGTAGTCTGAAGTGTGGTGTGGGTGGCTGAATCAGTAGGTGCAGCAGTTCATAAATGGAGTGAAAGGACTTTTTGAAGGTCTTAAATTCAACTCTTGATGAGGATGACAAACTCCCAGAAGCTGATTAAATTGTCGGTGATTCATGTGATGACTTAAGGCTCTTTGTGTTTTACAAAAACTTTGCTAAGGAAACTTAGTGTCATAGAATTTCCTTGCTTGCTTTTTTTTTTTTTTAATTTTTAGTTTGAAAAAGATTCCAAGCTTCTAACAAAAACACACCCCACTGGAGATCAATCAAAAGTCCATTTTTAACAAGGCTAATGTTACCATCCTTTGTATCTGCCTTTTAGTTCCTCCACTTATTTTCAGATAACTTTTCTATTAATTTTAGCCCATTTTCCATGTATATCGTTGGATGGCTAGCAGGAATAGATATGATAATTTCCAGAAAAAAACAGGACAAAAACCCCTGTGATGGCTAGGTAGAGAAAGGAGACTTATAGAATAGATTTGGTCAGAAGAGACCTTTAAGATCCTTAAGTCCAACCTTTAACCCTGTTCTCTGCTACATAAGATGCCTCCATTGCAAAGGAGGTGATCAGGGAAGCATTAGGAGCTGTAGGACAGAAATCTATAGGAAATAGACTGCATTAATTCTACTGTAAAACTGCTTTTTGGGGTCGTAGGTTTATAGAAAGATTGGGTAGGAGCTGCTGGAGGCCGTTGGGTCAATCTTTTTGAAAGCAGGAGATAACAAAGAACAGTGAATTCTGATAGGAGTTTGTCTTTAGAGCCTCCTATAACAAAATATTACAAATACCTGATGACCTCCACAGGCAATCTACTCTGGTGTTTCACAAGCCTCAGCTTTGGAGGTTTTCAAAATATAAAGACTAAATATTTCTTGCTAAAATTTAAGCCTATTAGTGACTGCTTAGCCTGCCCACTGGGAATATGGTGAACTCTTTCCAAGTGGGCAGAAAGCTGTCTTGTCCTCAGAAATAATCTGTATTTACTTCAATGGGAATTGGGTTGAGTTCTCAGTTTCTGAAGAGTTTCTAATAAACTACAGTGTAGTAGTTGTAATGAGACAATAGCACCTTTCATGCCATATGAAAAGCATTCACATTACCATATGAAAATTTTAAAAGCCCATGGGCTGTCACATTTTACATCTCTCTTTTGAATGAAAAGTATTCTTGTTGACTTTCTCATGGAAAGGTGGTTTTTCTTTTGGAACTCTTTGAGTAAAATCTTTTAATAATAATTTGACAAGAATGAAAATGTCACTTTCACAGAGAAGGTAAATCATTGTCTAGTACTAGAAATTTGAATTAAAGAATGCATTAAAGTATAAAAGTACAGTTAATATAATTATGTGTTAAACTATGGTAGGGAGAATGGCTGGGTTAACTAATAATTTTTCTTCTAGTCCAGAACATGTCTGCAGTTTTAATACTTGAAATATATAGGACACCAAATACGGCAAATTTAAAAGTTTCATCTGAGTTCACCTGAAGACTGTTTCAAAATGAGATTTTTTCTACTATAGTATGTTTTCTCTATGTAGTTTCAATACCACTGTCTGCAAATGAGGGTATTTTTGCTAGCACATTTTGGAATAGTGCAGCCACCCTCAATGTCAGCTGTGCATGCTCCTCTGCTAACAGGGTAAAGTCCTGACCTGAAAACTTTCCATAATCCTTTCCTCAAGGCTTGCTTTTTATCCTGAGCACAGATTGAAAACCAGAGTAAATCAATGCTTAACTACTGGATGCTAACCAGGAGGCCTTTCTAACACCAACGGGCATCATGAGCCACGTGTCAGCTGCTTCAGTGCTGGAGTTTTCACTTGACTTCTGTGTCCACCAATGCATTAGCTGTGTGAACTAGTGAAGTTACTCATGACATGGCCTTTGCAGCATCTCTGTGATACCAGTTTGGCTGAAGAGACAGTGATAGTCACAAAAGACTGGTTCATGGATGTTGGGCTCGCAGGTCTGATAAACATGCTTGTAGTCAGCACTTGTTATTAGTTGGTTTTGAGGTGCTGGTGCAGTGCCAAAGGGCTTTATTGGAAGTATGTTATTAAAGGTAGTGCAAAAATGGGGAAAATCCTGATTGTGAAGGGTTTGAACTTACGGTGCAAAGAGTAGGAAGAGGCAAGCAACAAAATGAGGTTTGATATGGGAGAATGAGTCATGAAGCGTGTTGTGGTTTTTGGAGGGTGCATTTATTTTGTTTTGGTTGGTTGTAGTGCACCCAGTCCTAGTTGACATGCATGACTGTGCAGTCTGGAATGTGCTCAACATTTTGAAGGTATTTAGTAAAAGGCAAGTTTAGTTGTCAACGCAGTGTTACCTGTATTGGTGAGTTATTGCACAGTCTTGCAGTAAGATTATTGGTTATTTTAAATAGAACACAAAAATGTTTTCATGCTCACACTTGAGTGCTTTAAACGTTTATTGTGTATATCAAATATTCAAGCATTAGCAAAGTATACTTAACAATTCCTGGCACAAACTTTTATTAGACTCTTTTATTAAATCCAGTTTGCTCTAACCCAAACTATCCATCCCAGTGAATCAGTAATTCCCAGTTAAAATGAATAATTCTGGTAACTAATGTTTGGTTGATGATGGTTTGTTGAACCTGCTGCTTTTCTTGAGAGGTAAGTGTTTTCAGTGGTCTCCATTTGTTTTGGAGTAATGTGATTCAAAGAGGGCTAAATACAGGTGTAGTCCTTATTTTCTCTCATGGAAATGCCATCCTCCTAACACAGTGTTTGATTTTGTCTGATGATGACTGCATTCTGGCAGCACCTTGGGGGTGTGTCAGGCATTTCTGTATTATGTACAGAAAAGATGCTCCTTACTCCTTCTGCTTAGGATTTAAGACTTCAGAGCTTGAAAAGCAAGATTCTTTTGAGTAGCTATGAGTGGTGTTTTTTCTCTCAACACCATCACTGCCATCAACCCTGAAAGCATGTCGGCAGTCTTCAACAGGAAGAGAATATAATAGAGATATTATTGTTAAGGATGAATACCCTGGTAATTGATTTGAGATGACATTCATATCTGGAGAGTCTTTTGTTTGGATGCTGTTTTGGAATGCTGAGATTTTGAACTTATAATGGAAATAAGATAGATAAAGTGTGAGCTGTGATGGACAGGGAATGAAGGGCATCATTATGAAAAGAGCAGGAAGAAAGGAGACTTTTGAGGCTTTGTTTGTTGTGGGAACTTTAATGAGAGAACATGGTTAACAGATGCAAGGCCTCAAAGTCTATGGTCACAGGCACCAGTACAAAACCCTGCAATAAATAATTCTTGTTGAGTAGAGAAATGGGAATTTGGAAAGCTTAGAAGATGGGCAATACTGGTTGGCAGCAGGCATTTGCCATGTGCATCAGCAGGATTAGGGGAGCTGGAAAAGAAACTGCCTCATAGAGGGAGAGGGCTCATTGCAGAAGAAAACAGATCTTTTTTTCTCTATTTCTTCTACTTTGGGGTGTGGGAATTTCACAGCATAAGAGTTTTCAGGAACTAAGAGCAACTGCTTTCAGTCTGCACCCAAAATAAGTGAAGAACAGCAATGAAATTGGTGACTCAGAGAGATGACTGACTCTAAAGCCAGCCACTGATTGGATGGAATGTTTGCTTGAGTCCTAGACATCTGTATCAGACTTCTGAGCCTGTTTTGGTGCTTGGTCTTTCAAATATCTGGTAGCTGAATATTTTCCAATCCTTATTTGGGAATAGTTGATTCATTCATAAGGATAATATTCCTGCTGTTTAGGAAATGCAGTAGTTTCCTCACACAGATGTGATTCAAATGATGGTGTAAAACTAGCCATTATTTTAATTTCTAATACAGTGTCAGATCATTTTCTGGTAACTCTATATGAAAGGACAAGTGATATGAGCTACCTATGACTAACTCACATGAAGCATAGAAAGTGATATTCTTTTTTTTTTTTTAAAATGTTGATATTTAGTTGGATATGCCTTGTCTTGAAATGTAAAATATTGCTAAGTGATATTTCCTTTTAATGATAAGATGGGGTCTCATGCATCACATGAGTTGGAATTCTTCCCAGACAAACTTCTGAACAAGAAATTGGCCACCATATAGTCTGATCTCTGCTTACTTTACAGACTTGTGTTTCTTGTAAGGTTAAGAAGGACTCTGTGCAGGTGGAATCAGGGTATCCTTCAGCAGTGCAGTCAAGGAATATCAACTTCAAATGATCAGAACAGGAATAGTATATGTGATTATGTAGTTCTCTGATATCATGTGTGTGGAGTTTCAGGATGAAGCTGTGGAATAGACTTGAAGAAAGTCAGATTGTTGCTTTTTGGGGTACTGCAATTGGATGTGCACTTTTGACTTGGGTATCTTCACAGCCACACAGCTGGGAGAGAGGTTTCTCTGCCAGATGATGATGAAATCCTGCAACCATCTGCATGAAAATCCTGTACTTTTAAAAAACATTAAACTCACTTTTGTTTCTTAATTCTTTTTAAAGAAGTTATCCAAGATCTCTTCCTGAGATAAAAACAAACTAACAACACCCAACAGCCTTCAAAATACAAATTTTAAGTAAGGTCCACAGATCTGCAGAGAGAGAGAGAGAGGCTTTCCAAAGTACTGATGATAGTGGGAAACCCACTTCCCATTCAGGGTCACTGAGGGAGTTTATGGCAGAGCTGAAAAGAGAACACAGTTATCCCTGCCACAACCATGGGCACAGCCTACATTTGTTTAATTTGGGATTTTCAGGTTTTGTCTCCCTTTCCTGCTGCATTTTTGTTGGTTTTCTCCCCGCAGTTTCATGGATTCCGTGTGCCACAAAAATACTCAAGAAAAACAGCTTTTATTTCTGTTTTCTTGATGACCTTTTAAAAAGTTTATAAACAGTAAGATTTGAGCTTGTTGCCATAATAATCAACTATCGAATTAATAAAGTTAAGCTGGTTGCTAAGGGAAGGCCATGCATAGCTGTGATGTAAATCTGACTGCAGCAGCCCATCTGTAACAGGAGAGAGGTGGAGGGATGATTCTTTTGCAGGAAGGGCTGCTTAAGTCTGAATTCAGCTTAGCAGTGTTGATTTGAAGTACCTTGCTTTGTTATGGCAACAGAAGGGAACTATCACACGTCTTTTGAAATATCTAATCTTGCTTCCCTCATTGACCTTGTTCTTGATGAACAGGATTAAATATCCTTGTAGGAAATTTGCTTTGGTGAGTGTGATAGAAGTACGTGGAGATGTGTACAGCTGCAGAAGTGAAGGGTGACAAACTACTGGTAACACAGAGTGAATTAGACCCTCACCATTTTCTTTTTGAAATTCACAATTTAAGAGTAATGGTCCCAAGTACAACAGCTTTGATGTTGTGAGAGCTGAGTCCTTCCCCCTGGCTGCTGTGGAACCTCACCTCAACAAAAACCTTCCATGGATGTCAATCTTTAAACCAGCAGCTGCCACACTGCCGCTCTTCATGGTGGCTGCAGTCACAATGGCTTCTGCTCATCCCTGTCGTACCCAAAAGGTCTTTTTTTCACCTTTTTTGAGCTGGTGGTGGCTCGTCTGACTGAGAGGGACTAGCTAACTGGCCTTGCTGGCTGGGTGGTGGCATGACAGTGGCCAGAGAATCAGGTTTGGGTGCCTGTACTTTTCCTCAGCACCGTGGTGTGCTGCTTGGCTGCAGCTGGGCCATCAGACCATTGTGTGTGGAACAATCGCCCAACAAAATGGGATTTAAAAAAAACCACAATATGGATTGTCAGCCCAAGGTTACTGTACAATCAGAGTGAATAGTTAACTCATAATGTAAATATTTTTACTTCAGGTGTTTATAAAAGTAATGCAGAGAACAGGATATCTCAGAAGTGTTTAACGAGAGAATTAGGAATGGTTCCCTTGAAGGTCTCTGATCTCTCTTAAGGTAGCAGCTTCCTGCAAAACATGAATATTGAGCAGGGGAAATCAATTATTTAGTTGGTTTCTGGCTCTCATCACAAAATAACAATCACAGAAAAGTGCTAGCTACCATCCTTCTTAGAGAGACCAACAATTACATTGCCATAGAGATTTATCCTCTCGAGCTGCTGTTTTCCTGAGTCAGGGTTAACACTCTTTGGCTGGGCTGCCTGTGCTGCCAATGCTTGTATCTACCTTCCCTTTGCAAAGAGCTTTAGACTCCGGAAAGGTTGATCTGCCAATCTGGAGGTCAAACAAAACCTGGAGAACAAATATCCCTGGCAGTTTATTCCATTTATGGTAATAGATGGGTATTAGTGCTATAGTCTTCATCAGGCTTAGTCCCAACTTGAGAAACATACACATAGGAAAGGTGAAACACATTCTATTTCAGGGGCAGCTGACCTACAGAAAATGGATTTGTGTAAAATAGGGTTATGAAATTGCTTGCATAAGCAAGGCATGATTAGTAGCAGTTTGTTTTGATTTTGTTTTTTTTTTTTTACTGTTGAGATTTTAATTTTTTCATTAGGTTGGTGTGAGTCACTGCTGGTGAGGTTGCAGGAAGGGGTGTGTGTTGAAGAAGTGAATGTAAAAGACAAAAGATAAGCTGCATGATTTCCTGATTCAGGGAGTATATTTTGGAAGATTTTGGCTCTACAACTAACAAACTGTGAATAGAGTTATAATATTTTGATATTTCAAATGGAGCTTTATTCTTTTGCATGTGCTATCAATCACCACTCCTCAAAGAAATTACTTGTAAATATCTATGATTCTATGATTTGATGCAGACTTATTATTTTGTTTGTTTTACTGAGTTTTGCTTTGTTTGTTTGTTTTTGAATTTTATTCGGGGTCGTTTATCAGTACATTGCCTATTAAAAAAAAAATCTTGCTGTGGGCTGGTTGACACTGGTTGACAGCATGTGGCACAGCTGGAAAAGCATGCTTTGCAGGCTATTTCACTGTCTTAAATATGCTGTGCAGGTGGAAGCAGATAGCTTCCTGCACTTTAGGGCTGGCTGCTCCATCCTCCTCGCAGGTGCCCAGCTGGCTGCTGGTGCTGATGTGTCACAGCAGAAGGGAGGCTCCTCCTTCTCCTCTCCCTACTTTTCCTTCTTGATCCCTGAGCAGCAGCCGTGGCTTCTGGTGCATGTGCTACACCCATGACCTGGCATCTGAGTATCTCTTCTTCATCTGTACCCGTGTGTTCAGGGCTTGCTTCTCCCGCCTGCTGGTTGCCCTCTGGATGATAACAATCTAGCCTTTAGAGTGTTTTCCACTTGGCAAAATCGCCCACAACCAACCATTGTTTAGATTAATGCTGACCTTGTAGCTTGTGATGAACCCAAGACCTACGCAAACAGAAAGTGAATAGCCACAGTTGAAAAGTATCTTATCAGATATTTGAAAGAATAATAAACAAGAGGAAGTGGAAAGAAGAATGCTTTTCAGTGAGACCATATTACAATAGTTTCATGGCCCAGCTTGTGTGACGATAGATAGGTCCAGGCAGAGGTTACAGTGAAGCAACGGGGTTGTACTTTCTTTGAGGTGGTCACAGTAATCCCCTCTGTCACCTGGACTATACTGACAGAAGGATGTCCAAACCATCGTCCTGGAGTTATTGTCTAGCTTAGTCGGGGCAGTCTGCATGCTAAATTGCACTTTTATTATCAGATGTTTGTCAAATAAAGTTAACGTAATTTTATGTTAATGTACAGCATATTGGCTGAGTATTTCTGGGCTTTGCAGTGCATGGTTTGGGGATAATTTACAATCTCCCTGTAATTTCAAGGAGGGTGCCTAAAGAGAAAGGGCTTTCAGAGTCAGACTGTCCTTCACTGTAGAAGTTTGCTATTGCTCTTCAGTCCAGGAGACACATTCAAGCAATTTGGCAGCAAGACCTTCCTGAAGGCTCTGCAGGTCTCAGCAGCAGGTAGCAACCCTATAATATCTAGCTGTGGGGGACACAGGGAGGCCTTAGCTTTTACCTCTGCTGGGACTTCCCTGTCAGTCAGGCAGAGCTGACCAAAAGTGTGTCTGAGAACCAAGAGGTTGTTGTGCATTTGGTTCTGAACCTGTCACCACACACACTGCCTCGTGTCTGGTCAGTCAGCCAGACACAGGTTAGAGACATGGGAGAGAGCCCATGTGGGAGGACGTGTAGGGGATGGGAAAGGACACAGAGTGCCAGCACATGAGGTCAGGTCTGAGACAGAGAGTTGGTGATAATTGTGGATATAGCTTGTGGGGTATAGGGGAGCACTGCAGGAGTGAGGCTTGTAAAGGTTAACAGTAGTATTTGTGCTCATTGCAGGGTGATCTAGGGTGTTGTTGGGGGTTTTATGTTTGCTTAAAAATATACATTTATTAATTGCAGATGGGACTATATTAATTTATTGGTAACTCTTCCATTCTACTTTATGCTTTTGTCTTGAAGTACCAGGTGACAGCCAAGTTTCATAGTGGCTAGAAAATCTCCATGTCTGACAAGATGGATAAAGAAACCTGGGCAAAACAGCCTTTCTATTGACAAACACACTCTCTTTTTTTAGGGTCCTGGACTCTTTTTGCAAGGGACCTGCAAGGATGAGTAGCCTGACAGACTTTGTGTGTAATATTGCATAAAACCCATTGGCAATGGGCTAGTTGTTTAAAGGGTTGCAATAGTTGTCCTGAGCATTGTGACAAGAATAAATGGCAGTGACAGTTCAATACAAATGGAAAAGGTGAGGATAACAAAACCTGTTTTTCAAAACAGATGTGTGTTCAAACCCTCTGCTCCTGAACAAAAGGTGCAAATGTTCCTTTTTACATAGAACGAGTTAGGAGTAGAACATGATCTAACAGTTTGGCCTGGCTTTGATCGATTGCTTATGTATATTGATAGCAGTGGGACTGCTGAAATCGAACACCCAGGGTTGTGATTCACAAATTCTATCTCACAAATTATTATGCCATCTTTCCCCCAAAGATGAGGTCACCAGTCATCAGGGGCGTCTTATTTTCTTTTTTAAAATTTCCTGGGGAGATTATGGCTGGTTTCTGTAGAAGCTGTTGTCACAGTGGGAAGTCCCCTCATCTGCTGCAGTGAGGGCCTCTCTGCCATGCAGTGCTGCTAGCACAGCTTCTTACTGCCATGGGGTTTCTCCCAGCAGCCTGTGGAGAGCTGGCATTTCTGAGAGTGTTCTGGGCTGTGCTCGGTTGCCAAATGTTTTCTGTTTGCTTTGAAATATATGGGTAGAGGTGTTTGCAGAGTGACTGTGCGCTGAAGATGTGGGGTAGGGTTTGGTATGTCAGACTTTTGCCTTGGGACAAGGGCTTTCCAAGGCACGTACAGAGAGCTGGAGCTGATGTCAGTGCACCTGGACTGCCGTGGACTGTGTTCCACAGGGACTACAGTTGTGGCAGCTCTGCTGTCTTCCCTCTGCTCCCTCTGGGCTGCTGGTTTGAAATGGTTGAAACTGCAAAAGCGATCCGAGGCCTACAATTGATCTAGATGATTTAAACACATCTAAAGCCTTCAGGCCAAAGCAAGCTGTAACTATTCATGTGAGTAGTTCTGTTGACGTCAGAGGGTTGGTTTTCTCACTTAAGCGTACTAGATTTGACAGCTAGGTTAGAGGTTATCAAGATTTTAAACCGTTTGAGGAAAAATAAAGAAGCAGCCAAACAAGAGGTCTTAGTGGCATTGAAATGGAAGCAGTGCTTTTTAGGGGGACGGCGGGAAGCATCTGGAAATGTAAGCAGAGCAACGTTTCTGCTTTCTAAACTTTTATTTTAGTGGAATAACTTAAAAAATACACAGGAACAACACGGTGTGGAAGCTCAAACATGCCCTGGAGCCACCCAGGCTTCTGGCTGCTCTTTGTTGACTAGGGTTTGTCAGGGTTTCGGATGCATAGCTTGCCACTTGCAGCAATCAAGCAAACAAAAGGTCTAGTAAACGCAACGAAGGGGGGGAAATTACACTAGATTACACTGCTATTACAAAATTAAGCTAAAAAAAAAAGAAAAAGTATCTGTCTTAACTCTCAGATTCTCCTGGTTCAGACCTTAACTTCCAAAAATCTGGAAGAGGTCTCAGGTGCCCAGATACGTTTTTTCTCCACCTTTGTCATGGAAAAGTATTGCTTCTATCTCCAAACTTTATTGCACTGTGAGGCTGTAATAGTGTTAATGCTTTAAATTCACTGTTATCTGCTTTAAACTCCGAAGCACTGGCTGCGTTACACTAGGCAGAGTTTTGACACGGTGCACTTTACAGGGAACATTGTTAAGTTAATCTCTCCGGCAGCTCTCTGCCGTGTGAGGCTGAGTTTTACGAAGCCGGGCCCGCGGTGCTGTAAAGCAGAGCAGCTTTGGGTTGGTGCGCTACCTAAGTAATCCCCAGAGCCCTCTGCAAAGTGGCAAAGTACATGTGAGTGCAGCGGGTGCGTAGGCAGCAGAGAACAAGGAGCTGAGGAGAAGGGTTTCGCTGGGGAGGAGGAGGTGGAATGAAGTGGGAGTGGGGCTCCCAGCCCCAGTGCTGAGCCTGGGCAGCATCCCCAGCCGAGCCTCTGCAGCATCCTCAGCCTGAGGTGGTGGCCAGTGCAGACTGGAGGGAGGCAGGGGGGCTACGAGGAGGACAGGGGTGTGTTTGACACTGCAATCCTGATCTTGTGCTGGGCTCTGAGTGGTTTATTTCCCACCGTGTCCCTGCCGTACCAGTTCGCAAGACGTGACTGGCAGCTTTGCCTTGCAATTTATTTGATCGTGGTAATTTTTTTGACAGCCTTCCTTGTGATTTTTTAATATATCAAATAGAGTTTAATAATAGGCTGCTATTAAGTCCTTTTAATTCGCCCCTGGGATTTACTTATGACTGTTGCCTCTCTTACCCATTTCAAGCTCTGACTCTCTTTTCCAACTGTGAAGAACTTAGCGGTGTGAGTGCATGCATAATATGTAAAATCATGCAACAGAATTGTTGTTACGCTTGGCAATTAATAAATGTCATCAGTGAGGGGAATGGAAGGATAAACCAAGGCTTGTTTTATTTCCAGGGGTATTCCTATCAAATTCAGTGGGACAGGCTGTCAGCAGGATGCTCTCCAGAACGATTTTATTTTTTGTTTTAATTCTAATTTTATTTCCACTGCTTTTTTGAAGATTAATTTTATCATTGGCTTCAGGATTAAGTGACCACTGAACAGAAGAACCTCAGTAAGAGCAAAACTGGTAAAAAATAAATTCTGCAGTATAGCTAATAGTTTTGAAATATCAAAGGCAATAAAAGGAACAAGACTATGTACGTTTAATCAAAGTGGGGTCAGTGCATCTAAATGGCATCTAATTTTAGTTGATGTTTTTCCGTAATGGGGGAAGCCAAAATTCTCTTGTTTTCAGCCCTATTCCCCTGATACTGTTGGTGCTGTTTCTTCCACTACCTGTTTTCTATCTCCATATGTTAAACCCTCATGTTTTTTTTCTACTCTTTGCTTTCACTGTATTATCCAAGAAATGCAAAAAAAAAAAAAAAAAAAAAAAATGGATTTTTTGGTATCTCGGCATTGGAAAAGTGAAAAAGGGGGTATTTGCTGTCGATTTTTGAAGCGCCAAGGGAGCACGACACTTTCC
>JANHGL010005086.1:35669-51554 GCA_024611195.1 Ceyx melanurus | reverse complement strand
TCTTCCACCCCTTTTTTTCATCCCCAATAGTTAACCCCATATTTTTTTTTTTCTCCTTTTGTTTTCACTTTTTTTATCAAAAAAGTAAAAAAAAAAAAAAAAAAAAAAAAAAAGGTTTCTTCTTATTCTCTTCATATGCAAAGTTGAAACAGGGGTAGTGACTGGTCAGTATTCAAGTGCACAGAGTGACTCAGACCTTCCCTAATCTCTTATCATCCACTTGCTACCACTTTGGGGTTTTTTAAACCCCAATGTGATCATTCAGATTTCTCCTCCTTCCTTCCAACTCAGATTTTTCTGCATGTTCCTGCCAGAAAAGGAACATGCTAGGTATGGGACCGGCTACACTTTGTGGAATTCGAAGTCAGTCAGAGTTCAGAGGCAAATACTGGCCTGTGCTAAACCCTGATAGCATTTGTAGCAGAGTGAGGACAACCCAGAATTCTGTTAAAACTATGCATCCAGCAGCAGAGCCAGGTTTGCAGCTGTGGTAGAATTCTGGGAGGAGTGTGAGTGTGTCACAGCAGCATTAGGGTGCTGGCAGTAGGAGATGCATCAATTAAACCCACTGCCTACATGTCAGCTGGATAAGTGAGAGGATAGTTGAGTGCACCAACCCATAGCACCAGTGAAGGTGATGCAGTGTTTAAATTGCTTTGCTAAAGAAGAACTGACAGGCATTTGCAGAGCAATTTGTCCTTCCTTGGTAGAAAGCTGAGATGTGTGAAGTCCTCAGGTTGCACAAACTGTCCCCAAAGCCAGTTAATTCAGAAGCAGGTGATACTGTGCTTTAATCTTACCATTTGAACATAGATGGATTGAACAAATTTTCTGATTTTAAAATTTATTTTTAATAATTTGGGGATGTTTTCCAGAATACGAGGCAGCCCAGGAATTATTCCTTTGTCTTCAATGAGAAATTCCTTTAGTCTTGTTAGGTTTTATCTTTAGTTTCCATTTCCTCCTCCTTTGCAATGACATTTGTTTTGCCCATTGTGAGGAAAACGTCGTTCTACTTACTAATATTTTTGTTCCTCTTCTGTAGTTAGAGGACTTTGGGGGATGACTGTATTGAGGTCACACAACAGCTGCCTGGTCATGAAGGCTGCTAGACAAGAACATCCCTGGCTGCAGAACAGCAGGGCTCAGGAAAGCCACTCACAGGGAAAGAGAAAACTTTTCCATGTCATAAGACAGGCAAAAAAAAAAAAACCTTTCAAGAAAGAGGATTGCGTCAAAAACTAATATTTCTGAATATTAAAAGAGAATTTTAATGTTGGGTGAAGTAGAAGGCATGGAATAGGCACAAAAGTGTAAATTTAATTCTGAGCACCTGTATAGGGATGGTGCCATAACAGACGTTCAGCACGTGGCAGTGCTTGGCAAACCATTTGGAAATTATTTCGGTGTGCACAAAGGCAGCAATCATTTGGAGGATCCCAGCAGTCTGCTTCTTTCTTCAAGTTCCAGAGATACTTAATTTGATCTTATTATCCCTTTTCCCAAGAAACAGTAATTCTGGTAAAATGCAAATATTGTCCTAAGTCAAACAGCAAACTCCCTGAACTTCCTTGAAGGTTTTCTGCAACAAATAAAACCTGCAGAAAGCTCCAAAGAGCTTTGACTATCCAAAGATAGTCAAATCCAAGTTAATTCTGAGCTAGGAAACTATTAACTTTAGGGACCCCTTAGGCTATTTCAGGGAATACTGTGCTGGCTGTATCTAAACAGCATTTTTCCAGAGCACTGATTAAGTGACTGATGATGCCAAAGGAGGGAATAAAAAGGGACACGTGCATTTTGTATCCAGTAAAACCATTAAGAAAGGAAGCTGTGCTGCTTCAGTGAAAGGTATGGACAGAATCTTCAGCCCCTTCCTACATGTCATGTCCTGTTCTGTTCCTCAATGCAATGAAGATAGGAGGAGAGGGATCAGAATTTAGATATAATTTTGCCACTAAGGATCAAAATAAACGACTGGAAGTGTGTGAAAATTCTTTGCAACCTTCTGAACTTCTGAATATGAGTAGAGTGAATGGAGCAACTGCTGTGCACCCTTTCTTTTTCCACTAGTTTGTCACTCCCTTTGGATTTCTGTGTCTAAAGAGCTTGCTTGTTATAGGAATCAGGGAACTGAATCATTACAGGCAGCCCACAGGTCTGGTGACTTCATTTCCTGGGTTATATAAAATCCAAACTTCCTAACAAATGGTTTGCAGGAAGTGTTTACCACATTGCTATAGAACAATTAGAGTGCACAGAAACCTGACCAGGTTGAAAAAACAATTACGTGGAGCCCTGACGTTAATTTATAAAGACCTTTAAACAGGGTGCTGGGGTTGCCAGCCAACGAGCAACCAACCAACCTACCTGGGTTCCTGAGCAGAAATATTCAGTTAGATGTCAAGACCAGATTTGGTGTGAAGGAAAAAATGCCATTAAGGCATGATGCCTGCTTTTTGCATCCTCTCTAATAAAGAGTGTGGAGCAAGAGATCCTATATTCGCATTTGTTAACATAAAACTTCAGTAAGTCTGCTGAGGTCCTAAGAGTTAGTCTAGATTTAAATATTCCAATTAACAGCTGATTTTTTTTTTTCTTCTGTGTGCAGAATTCTGTTGTGAGTTGCTGGGAGTCCACGAAGACAGAGGACTCCCTGCACTGGCATGGTAATGCTGCAGGAATGAGGGTAGCAGAAACAAGAACCTCTTGTTAGTCTCTTACTGCATAGAGTTACCATTAAGCCAGTATTTCTCTGTCCTATGTAGTCCAAATGTATTTGGCATCCTCTTTTGCCCTGAGAGTGCAGCTTTTCCCTGACTAATCATTCTTTATGATACAAAATTGCAGCAGAACAAAAAGCAGGACAAAAATGTTGACAACTACATTAAATATGCTGCTTTCACATTCAACATTTTATTTTCTAAAGACCTCAGCCAAAACAAACAACTTCTTATGGAGCTGTTACTGAAGCTACGTTTCTAAGTCTGGACTTCATGGCCAAGTTTTGCTAGTTACTTTTATGATTGTAAGTTTTCATCAGGATGTCAGGCTCTTCTTCATTTAATAGTGCAATTTATACTTTCCAAAGTCATTTTTACCAATATTCATGAGCAGAACCTTAGCCTAGAGTTTGAAAACAAAGACACAATTATGATGTCCAGTTATGGAGAAGATTAAACTGTTGAGAAATTAGGAAAAGTCCATCTGCACATTGACCTGGAAGTGTAGAAAGCAGAAAGCAAATCCACAAGCTACCTACATGAATTGGTATTTTTCAGCATAGCTCTAACTGACATCTGACTGCTATTCTATACACAGCAATGGAAAATTGTTCTCTGAATTATGACTACTGCAGGAGGTCTTGTTTGAAGATGGAGGATGCCCATTTTTATGCTGTTTTATCCTTAGATTCTTAAAGTTGAGTCCTTGGTGGTGCATAGGAGTCACTAACATCCAGCCACTCAGAGGATGGGTGTTGCACACCAGTGTTGTGAAAGGCTTACATTTCCCGGTTGAGCCACTTAAGTGGTGCACTTACTCCACAAATTTCCTTGTTAGGCTTATTTGTCCAAAGGTCAGTTGTTTTAATGTTTGCTGTTTTGCTTTTAGATGATAATGATCGGATTTCTTGCTATTCAACTGTAGCTTTAGTCTTCTAAGAAATCCTTGGTAAGTATTTGGCTTATTTATTTCCTAATTTCAGTGGCATATTTAACTGTGGAAGGGTCTGCAACGTGGTGCCCTTATAGAAGCCTGTGCTGCTGCTGTCTTTGCACACTTTTCCTTTGAAGCAGTAGTTTTTTTTAGACCATCACTACTGGAATAAGATGTCTTTCTCACTCAAGTTTTCTCAGCTATGAAAGGGTTGTGATACTTCAGTACTGTAAAATATTGAGACCTCTGGCCAGTAGCACTTGTATGGCTGCTAAGTATCATGCTACACTCAATTCTGTGTGAGGACTCAGAAATAGAAACAGTGTGATTTTCAGAGGTGGGAAACAAATGCAAATGAACTGAAAAAGAAGCTAGGAAACGCCTAGGAAATCAAGCTGCTTATATTGAAGTGGCTAACTATATTGACTCCAGGAATGTGGATCTCTGGAAAGAGCATGAATTATTACTGCATGCTGGAACTGGCACTTTAAATTCAAATGTACCCGAATACAGAACTAGGTGCCTGAGCTTTTACATCTGAATTTGGAGAGAGCATGACATTTAGAAAATGCTGAGCTCTCATCTTCAGCAACTTTGGCATATCCAAAGCATCTCAGAGGGGGCATCTAAAATTACTAAATACTTTGAAACTTTTAGCCTTAGCATTTAGATTTTGCAACCCATTTTCTCTTTACTGGGATGCAGCCACTTAGGGTACAGGCTGGAAAGGTACAGATAGAGATGTCTTCTTATTTATGTTGGTATCTAAATCCACATATTCAGAATTTTTGCTGAAATTTATAAAGAAATTGTGCTCTTCACATATGTTTCATGTTAGTGAATGGAAGTGTCTTTTTGCAGTCTAAGTCTTATTTGCATTGCAGGCTTTGTCTATGCATGAGGACATACATGTTGACCCAGCTCTTGATGCAACAGTAAAAATTATATGTATTCAATGTAATATTTCTTACATGAATCAACCTTTAGTACTATTAAACTGCTTCTGTGGAATTTTTTTAAGACTGCTTGAATCCTATGAGATTTCATTCTCCTTGTTCCCCAAGCCTGCTTGTTTTCATGTTAAAACAAACAAATAGCTTCCCTACCCATCTCATCCCCCATCAATCCTGAAGAACAAACTGTCAGCTTCAGAAATGCTGTAAACATGGGGACAGCAAATGGCATTTTTCTTATAATCCTGTCTTTGGGAAAGAAGATTTTAATAAAGAGGTGATAATCAGAAGCAGCTGGAGAATACATCTGTAAAGAAATTAATAGGGAAAAAGAGCACTTACACTTCTATTAAAACAACAAAACCAAAATCTCAGAGTGTCTGTGCAGGAATATAATGGAAGCAAAGCTGTTTGCTTACAATATGGTAATAACACCAGGAAGAGTTTTTTCAGCTCTGGTTGCTCTGCTGCATGGCTTTTGAACCATCTTTTCAGAGTATATGTGACAAATCACCCTCATTATCATGAATCTGCAAAAGGTGGATGTGGTTCTTTGAACTCAATGGGCTCTGTGTGCTCAGGGCACTGGACAATCCTTATATGTCTGCAAATCTGTAGCCAGATTTACATATGGATTATATAGGGTGCAGAAGGTGTGAAGTGAATTACCATCTACCTGTTTGCAGCTGCATTGATATTTATTTTGCAAGTAGTTCCTGGAAGTCCTCTGCTGTGAGGTCCCTGGTTATCTGTTTATTAAATTGCTGGTGAAGAATATGTCTTCCTCATGCTATGAGATAGCAACTCTGCTTGTCCTTTGAGGAATCCAGATAGATTAAGGCTTCAGCAAGAGTGAAATTCCCCTTCACAACAGTGTCTCAAGGAGATTTTGGTGCAGAAATGCTAGACATCATGGGTTATAGCTCTCTTGTTCTATAGCTGCTAATGTAAATGCTCTATGCTTCAGCTTGCGTCTTTCTTGGCATGTTTTACCAAAATTATCTGTTACAAAGGAACAAAAAAAAAGGGGGAAAAAATGTAGTAGAACAGAGTAATTTTCTCTGGAAGTATTTAATGCAAAAGTGCCACACAAATGGCAAGTGGAATATGGTTCCTATAGACCTAGTGTTGCATATACCCATGTACCTTTTCTCTTCTTTGATGGCACTGTAGGTTCTGAAGGAGTCAGGGCTGTTCTGTTAAATATTTGGTGTGACTTAAGAGAAATCACTTCTGTTTTATATTTCTGCATAATTAGTATAAAACACAGAGGCAGATAGGGCTGGATGCTCCTGAGACCATGCCTGGGTAAATCAGTCCTTCACTGGGTTCTGGGCTTCCCAACTATCTTCTCAGTGCTTTTGGAAAGAAGCAGACCTCCTTTTGACAGCATAAAATCTTGTGTGTGGCGATGTTGTAAATAAATAAAAGACAAAGTTTTTTGGTTTGCCAAACTTTGCTCAACTTTGCAAAAATAACAGGTAAATTTGAGTTGGATGAGATTAAGTAGATGATTTAAAATGAAGAGGACGTTTTTGGTAGTCTAATTGTCTAAATTAAAATAAGAGATGCTGGGAGGTGCTTAGAAGCAGGCAGCAAAGGGCACACTGGGGGGAAAAAAGTGTCTCTCTTTACCCTGGAAATACAGGCTGTGCTCCCAAGGTCTACATCTCTCTGGCATTTGCAGAGTGGTGACTGCCTGGGAGGCAACATCCCAGGATTCCTCTCCACCTTGCTGTCTACTTTATCAGTTTCACTGCTGCTTCCTGCTGATGGGAAGTTTGTGGTGGGAATCAGATTGTTTGGGGTTGTGGTTAAAATGAAGTCGAAGGAAAAGCCCAGAGACAGGACCTTGGCTGTTTTGGCCACTTCAGCAGTTCAGTTGTGTTGCTGCAATTCATCTTTTCCACCTTTCCTCTGGTGTTGCCTTCTGCCAGGAGCTGGATTTCTGTCCCATCAAGCAGTGGGAGCCTTGGTAGGGCCAAATCCTCCCTGTTATCCTACCCACTTTGGTGAATTTTTCCAGTTGCTGAGCCACAACTGTTGTATTTTTACTTTGATTACAGAAAATCAGCCTAGGTGGTTTCTCTGAGTCAGTCTGAGCCCAGTTAGTCCTCACAGGAGCTTCATACTCCTTTGACTCTTACTGCTTTTGGTCCTGGTGAGCTGATTTTTGTTATTAACAGTATAAATGAGATCCTGCTCCTGGTGTCCCCTTAGTGTTGGGTGGCAGTGAGATTTCTCCTCTCTCCAGATCCTGTTTTAAAGGAATCACTGACCAAAATGCTTGTTATGGAGAGAAAAGTAGGTCGTCTGCTGAAGGGTTGCATCTGCCACTGAAGAATGCCACATGGCTAGCAAAGATTTTCTCTTCATAGCCTGAAATGTCCTCATCTTTCTTTTAATTTTAGGCTCAGGAATGGCATTAAGCAATAAAATATCTCCCTCGTTATCATTAAGAGAGTTACTTCATGGCCTCTTTTATAAATCAGTAACAGAGGGTAATGGAGCAGAAGGTTCTCTCTGAGATCTTAATTAATCCGAGCAGAGATATGTGTCTGTGATGTTAGTTAGGATTAGAAATTAGCTCAAAAAAACCAAAATAGCCTATGCAAAATTGATACACATCATTCTAGAAAACAATTGGGTGAATGAGTTCCCTTTGGTATTGTGACATTCCTTGAAATAATTGGCCAACGTGCTCTTTGTCAGAGGAGGTAGTAAAGACTGAATGAAAAATTTTGTCACTTAAAATGAATTTGTGATGGTGTGGAGAGGCTGGCCAGTCTGCTCTTTTATTGAGCCAGAGCCTAGCACATCACTGTGGTCTTATAAAAAGATTATCTTTTATTTTTTGAGCTATGTCTTGAATGGAGAGGCCTCCGATCAGGATGGGAGGTTAAGTCAAGCTCTGAAAGGAGGGAAGGCACTCAGGAAAAAAAGTAGAAGAGCATCTCTGTGGGCATCAAAGAGGGGAGAGGTTGGAGAGATGAGAAGCTTCCATGGCAGAGAGTGAACTTCTTCCCCACGCATGCCCGCGGGCGTGGGCGTAGAGGGGAGGCTGACTGCATGGCTTGCTTCTGGAAATTTTCCATCTTTTTTTTTTTTTCAGCAGAGTGAAAAGAACATTGGTTTTATTACTATTAAAAAGTGCTTCTGCACTTCAGTGTCTGCAAGTGGGTATTACAGTGCTGCTTAGGGGAAGGTTAGCTGAAAGTCAGCGGATTATGTGCAGAATAAGGCCTTGGGAGACCTTATTCTGCCCTTCACCTGTGGGATCTCAGAGCTGAGTACAGGGGATTAGAAGGGTCCTGTGGTGGGTAACAGGATACAGGAGGCTTTGACATGGATTGGGGGGCTCTCTGGTGAGCTGTGCAAGGGGAAAGTCAAGGCTGTGAGGATTGTGAGCAAGGAAGGAGACGTGTAAAACTATGTAAGATGTCCTGGGGAAAGGAAGACGATTATTGAGCATTTCCAAAAGTTCCAAGTATAAGGAGTGTCCCTGCTGGGGGCAAGGCATTAGCCCACCCCCACACCAAAGGGTGAGGGGATATATAACACAGGGACTGAAGGATAATGGTGGTGACAGAAAGGGAGTGGCTCCTGTGTGTGCAGAAGTCCCTCAAGAAACTTCCGAAGCAAGATAAATTTTTGTAAGGGATGAATGCTGCCAAAACAAGTATTATATAAAGTGTTGTTGCTTTTTGTGGTGGTTGTTTTTCTTTGTTTGTGGTTTGGGATCTTTTTGTTCTGTTTTTTTCCCCTTTTCACATACTTTTTGGTGCTGTGTCGAGGCTGTATGGCTGAATCTACCACATCCCCTGATGCTAGTTAGGCAAGATACCTTATTTAATCCAAAATACTATGGGAAGATGAGAATGATAAGGTGTTCAGTGGTCAGCTGTCCTTGTGAGTTAGAGGCACTGAAGACTGGACTGTTTGCAAGATGGACACTGATGCTATGGCACACTTGCTCTGTCCTGGATGTCTCCCTGCTGTGGGAGAAAAAAGAGGTAGCTTTTTGACAGGGACTCTGTGTACCCCTCCTGTCAATGCTACTGATTCTGGTGGCACCAGCCAATGCAGTGTGTGCAAATTGTGCCACAAAAAAGTAATCATTGCTGACCAGTGTTTTCCTTGCCAGCAACACTGCTGCAGAAGGGTATTCCGGGCATCTCTCTGTGCTGCAAATAGTCTTTGTCTCCAGCAATTAAGAATTGGACATGATTTTAAAGAATTGTATCAGTGTCTGTTGCAGAAGAACTTAACCCTTCCAAATAAAATCTGTATTTGGTTGGCGTAAAACCTGCTCTGGAGTCTTGCAACAAAAACAAAATGCAGAGGTTAAGAAAACAAGTAGAAGAAATCTCATCTTCTGCATTAAAGAAGGACAAAATTCAGGAAAGGTGTGCCCATGCCTCTGGTGGTGGCACTGTGCTATCTGGGAGAGCATGGAGAAATCACAGATCCCCAGCTGGCAGCTTGTTGGCTTCATGTGGAAACTCCTTTATCTAGCAGGTTGGCTCCATGCTTAGTCTTCACTTTTCTTCATGTTCTCCCCCATGATGTCTGTCTGTCTACCCCTCTTTAAGTGGAATAGATATGGAGATGTCCCTTGTGAGCTCCCTGCCCTTACCCCAGGAGGCACAAGCTGTATGAGATCTGTGTTATTCCACCAAAGGGTAGGCATCCTGCTCCCCCTGCCCCAAGCTCCTGCAACATATTTCTGCTTTGTACATCATTCCTGCATCATAGCTGTCCTCTTATTATTTTTCTACCCTCATTTATCTTATTCCACTGTGTCAGACTTGTCTAGCAGTTAAATAAAGCAATGGTTTATTAATCAAAACCCATAACATAAAGCAATGTTTTATTAATTAAAGCCCCAGACAAGGTATGAATGTGTAGAGGGCTGATGACTATAAGCAGAGCTGTTTGTGGTTAAGAGAGGTGCTTCCCCACTTGTCTCAGTGCATCTCACTCAAAGGCTGTGTAACACATACTATCTTGAGGTGGATGACCTCATGTCTTCCCACATGAGAGAAATTCTTCAATTTCTGGGGGAATTAAATTTCCCTCATCACGTTTCTGATCTTACTTTAAATAGCAGGTCAGTAGAAAATCTTTGCCAAGACCTGCTGCTCCTCTCCTACAGTCTGTCTCTGGGTCACCCTCTCTTCAGCATGAGGGAAGGTTTTAGCAGAGAGCATTGGTAGCCCCATGTTATACTCCTGCATGGGCAACTTCTCTGATAAAGGAGCAGTCCTTGTCTTCCTAAATCTAAGGCTTTTGGAATAAACAGCATGGAATCACAGCATTAATGAATTGTGGTCTTCACCCCAGTCCTGGTGAAATCCAGCATTCTTCTTCAGATAGAGGCTGACATCCCAAGCATGTAATAAATAGACATGTTGGTTTCTTTAAACGACCAGACAGCCTTATGAATAACTTCTGTATTTTAGCAAGTTATGACTAGGTGTTTGTGGTGAGAGAAAGTTGTTGTCATGCCTGCTACTGACTGCTTGCTGAGGCACTTCAGAGCATAATTAGGGAGAGGAAAGGCCAGTATAGGGACCTGGAGAACCAGTTCCTGGCCAAGTGCCTCCAATTTTAAAGACCTTTTTGTTATAGCCCTTTGTAAAAAAACTTTGAAAGTAAATACAGAGCTGCTGGGCAAGGAACATTTATCCTGATCTAATGAGGTAAGATTTGGAAGTGTGGGTATCTGCTATGCCCAAGCAAGGGGCATGCTCTGAAGCCATAGAATAAACAAATGATGACTGGCAGCAACTCAGAGCAGAGCAAAGTTGAGGGGACTTTTAGTCAAAAGAAGTTGGTACTTGAACCAAGAGCATTGTAGGGATTTGAGGAATTTAGAAAAGGGGGTGGAAAGTAAGTTGGGAACTGGCCTGAAGTCCTATGAAATCTGGGAAGGCTTTCTTTGGGCTTCAAGTTGAAAAGTGAGTGTAGAAAATGAAGAGCACCTGAAGGGTTGCAAAGAGCAGTGCTGATGTGGAGAGGAGGAGGGTGAAGGGCACTGAAGGTACAGAGAGAATGAGGTGACTCCGTATTATGTGAAAAAAACCCACAAAGGTCTAGAAGTTCCCATTAATCCTCATGTATTCTTCCAAACACCTGGGGCTTCTTCTGGCTAACGTAGTGAAGGGACCTGGGGAAACCACAGTAATCACTGGAGTTGCTAGGATACTCACTTATCTTAAAGAGGGGATTAAAATTCAACTAGAAGGTGTAAGCCTACACGATACGGAATTGAGGGTGGGCTCGAATAGTATGTGAAAGGTTGCCATCTCCTCTAGTGGTAGCAATTGGAAAAGATGTGATAAAAGCAGTCACAGGAGGAGGCAGGATCAATGTGTAAGAGATTTTAAACAAGAAAGGTTACAGGAGACAGGCCTGAGGCTTTCTGAACTGTGAAGGAGATCAGTATCTAAAAATACTTCAAAAAAACCAAACCTGTGAAAGGAATAGTGAAGCATGCTCATTTCCTCCTGCTTTTCCTGTTGAATGGAAAAAAAGGGGAAAAAAAAAAAAAGATGACACACTCCATACTGTGAAGTTCATATAGTAAATGTAGAGCTAATCAAAGGATACAATTCCTTTCCCAACACCTTGTCAACCGCTGCAACCTGTAGTCACGAGAGGTGGAGACACGTGCAATAAATGTGTGGGCTTCCTGCTGAAAGACAGGCAATTTTTGCAGCAGAACTCAATGTTTTTAGTGCAGCACCTGAAGAAATAAGTGGTGGTATTGCTCACAAGCAGGTGCTGGGAAATAGCTCGTGTACAATCCTGCACAATTAGCTGGCTACTTACTTCTTCCCATTTGTCACTCCTGGTCACACGCATCATTTCTCTTGTGCTTTTAGAGCTAGATGCAGTGGTGTTGGCAGCCCCAGTGGACCACTCATCTAATCTGCTGTGGCAGCTCCTCTTCTATGTAGGCCACTGCAGAGCAGATTAGTTGTGGTGTCTTCACCCTCTTCTGCAAATGGCTTCTTCCTGTGGCCCTGCTTTGATTTCTATCAGCATCCACCTCTTTTTAACCACGTGGGGCTGTCCCTCATCCTTGGCCTTGTAATGAGTCAGGTAGCTTTCTTGCAAATGGAAAGTGTATTTTCAAGCTCTAGGCTTTAAATTGCTGTTCTGGCAAAAAAACCCCAACAAACGACAACCCAAAACAACCAAACCAAAACAAAAAAGTGAAAAAAAAAAAGAAAAAAGATTCCTCTGACGCCCTTGCCATGACAATAACAATGTGAACAATGGGAGCTGGCCGGAGCCAGCCTGACGCTGGAGCGCGCGGCGTGGAAGGAGGTTGGAGAGGAAAAAAAAACCCCAAGCCACATGCCGTGGAGGGAGGATGTTCAGCAGACGATTTGCATCAGCACAATAAAACTGAAAGTGCAGAGCGGGGGCCGGCTGCCCGCGATAAGGTGGCGTTGTTGGAGGGGGGTTAGCTGGGCAGGGGGCAGCCGTGCTCCCGCAGACAAAGTGGGGTCACACAGGCAGCCCTCCTTCCGCGGGCGCTGACGTCGAGCTGTCCTGATTGATTTCTGGGGTGCGTCAGGGTATACCACGGCCAACCCGGGTGACTTAGGGCAGATGGTGCAGCGTGCAGGGGAATTGTGCAGAGCGTGGCTACGGAGGGGAGCTCAGATCAGCTCAGATCAATCGCTTCTAACAAGTAAATGCAACTTGGTGCGGTTCCCCAGCAGCGGCGGGGCCGTAACTGATGCCGTGGCTTTATTGCAGCTGCTTGTGGGTGCCTTTGGCCCCAAACGGGGAGGAAAGGAGGCTCCGCTGTGGCTCAGACAGAGCTCTTGTTTGTTCTCTGTGCTGCTCTGGGATTTGGTTCCTCGCATCTGTGGCAAATCATCTCATTTACCACCTCCAGTGACCAATTGGGATGTCTGCAGAAACGGCGGTTGCAAAAATTCACAGATGCTATTAGAGATAATGGGCTAGCTGGATTTTTTTTAATCATATAGTTAACATAGGCTGTGGTAAGACTGCATTGTTGGGTTTGAAGTCTCTTGACTAATTTCTAATTCTTTTTTTTTTTTTTAGTGAAAATTACTAAAAATAATGAAAAAAGCCCCTCCACCTCTAAGCTACCTTCCTCAAGCATTACACAAGGTAGTGGGGCTGAACTCTGCATTTATTTTGGTCTGAGCTCCTAGGTGATTGCCACACCAACATAAATGAGTCCATGTCATCAATTTAAGATGATCTTGATTTTAGTGTCCCTTTGCAAACAAAAAAATGGGCTCCATTCCTTAGT
Organism: Ceyx melanurus; assembly: GCA_024611195.1. Classification (NCBI taxonomy): domain Eukaryota; kingdom Metazoa; phylum Chordata; class Aves; order Coraciiformes; family Alcedinidae; genus Ceyx; species Ceyx melanurus. The sequence goes on along the minus strand of JANHGL010005086.1, from coordinate 38,642 downwards.
CTGTCTTTGTTAATTGTAGCCTAAGTCACATTTTTAAATTTGTCTGTAGGAATCGATACTAAATCTTGATGCTCTTTTCTCAGATTCCTTGTGTATCAAGAGGCACTGGGAGATACAGATTTTCCCAGTTTCTTTTCTTCATTCAGCAGTATGTCTCCTAAGAAATACAGGCCACTTTAAGAGGACACATCCTTTACCTTCTCTCTTTGTTCTGAATGTTCACACTCAATTTTATTATTTTGATGTAATATTAAACATCTACTAAATCAAGGCCTTCTTTGCTCACGTTGATGAGAAATGAGGCCATCCAGCTAAGCCAGGATTGTCCAACATCTTGTATTGCTGGCCCATGTTCTTAGTTTAACTTCATGCTCTGTGGGTGACTTTCTGGGCTTTCTACACTACTTCTGTACTCAGCAGTAGAAAGCAATGCCTGTGTTACTGTGTTAGTGGAGGGTTTCTTGCAGTCCCTATAAACCAGCCATTTCTCTCCACCCTCTTGTGTTAGCATGTAACAGAGCTTTCACCTCCAGTGCTCTCACCTTCTTTGTCCTCCAGGGCTCCTCCTGACAGCTTCTTAAAACCATTAGCAGAGAGTTTTTTAGGATGAAGTGCCCAAACACCACAACATCAGCTTTATGACTCCTCTGATGTAAAGTGTGGACAGCACCTTCTCTTTGTTATCTTCTCCACACTCACTCCTGAGCATGAAGAATACCTGATGTAGAGAAACCCAGACTAAACTGGAGCAACTGGCAAACTTCATCACAGAGTGTTGTGCCATGTAGTTGCTCCTTAGGAAACGCTTGCTAAGTAAGACCACAAATGGAGATTATTCTCATCCTTTGTGACTACTGAGATGGTGTTGCCAGAAGAGAATACCTGTGTCTGTAAAGGGACACCAGGTTGTGCTGGTTGATGTGAACCTGGTCTCCCAGTGTAAATGTGCATATCTAGAGGTAAATCCCACACACTCCAGCATGGCTTTGTCAAGTGAACTGGCTTGTACCTTTTGTACCACTGTGTGAAGACATTCCTGATGGTTTTTCCTATGTTGCTACCCTGTTAAATTTAAAAGTCCTGGTTTAACTTTTTTTCTGTCTATCAAAAGCATCTGACAGGATTAGCCCTGTGGTTTAGCACCACAGGCACTGGTAGTGGCTGTGTGAAGCTGTAGAGGTTTGTGCATCCAAATTATGGTCAGGATTATTGCAGGAACTGTATGTACAGATTCTTTAGCAGAACAGTTTAAAAATGTCTTTCCTGTGAGCAGTATCAAATTCAAGCTGTATTTGATTAGAGATGTAGGTCCTGCACTCATGTTTAGTTTTTGTTGATTTTGTGGTTTGGTTTTGGGGTTTTTTTTTCATTTTTTGTGACCTGTTGAGGTATTATTAAGTGAATACAAGTTAATATAAATCTGTGACAGTGAGTTCCTGAGTAAGCCCACAAGCATGGTGGCTAGAAGAAGGACCACGAAGTTAAGTTTCAGATTGCTATTTGTTCAGTAAAAAAACACAAACAAATTATTTAACCTTTCAGTGTCTTTATAATTCCTCCTCTTTAAAAAAAGACTGTGTGGAATTTGGTTCTGGAAGGGTCTTCTGCTCTTTGGATAAAGGTATTACAAAAGGAAAGAGTGAGACAGAGGCACCTTTATATACTAACTCTATCAATGCTGGGGAGCACAAGAGCCCTAACTAACTAGTCTGTGGGCAATGGGTGGGAATTGTGGTCTGCAGATTATTTAGGATGTTTTCCTCTGTTTACTGACACTTGAACTTAAGTAGGTACATCCTGTAGAAGAGTATTACTGAAACTGTATTTTTTCCTGGTGTTTTAGAAGGTATAACCTTTCACACTCAGCTGCATCTCTACGAAGTTGGCTAATTCTGGTTATTTCTGTCTGTGTTTTTTATACAGTAGGCTTTCATGGAAGGTGAACCTTTACACAAAAGTATACCTGTATAGATTTTTTTCTGAGCTGTGCACAGTAATAGAAGACAAAGTCCCCTCTCTTCTGTACAATAAAGAAAAATAGTAAAAACTTTCATCACAAACTATAAAATAGTGTATGTTCTCAGAAAGTCTGTTCAACGCTTTTTCTCCTTCCTAAAGAAAGACTTTTCTATGATCCTTTTCTATATATATGGGGATTTATTTTTCATTATTATTTTTATGAAAAGAATTGTGTTTTAAGAACTGCTCGATCCACGGGGTTTAAACAAAGAATTAATGTCTGAATTGTCATCCTAATGCAATTTTTAGGCTGAAAATCCTTGTGGTATGGGATGCTTGTAGCCTAAAATCTTTCTGCTATATAAGGAAATGGATTTTTATTTCACTTTCTCAACCATGGCTTATGTTCATTAGAGAGGAGCATCCAAAATCAGACTAAGAATAGAAACTTTCTAACTGTACTAATGAATTTCTACCGTGGCTCTGTCACTAGTAGTCAGTGGTACAGTCTGTGTGGTCACTTCTCTCTGCTTTCATGAAGGCTGGAGGTCACAGGTGTGTTTTCTTAGTCATTTTAATGTATCAGGGTCTTGTAGAACACGATTGTGGCTGTTTGGGTGTGAGCTTTTCTCTGTCTTCCTTGTAGTTGTTCCTCCATTGTGTTGGCTTTCTGAACATGGGTAGTGAAGGCAACATCAAGGCTCTTAACCTCAGGGTACTGTCAGTTCCAGGGCTCCTGAAATCCCAGCCTTTGTCTCAGCATCCCATGGTTTCTGAAGTAAGTGGCAGGTCTAGCTGCTGGAAGCCAAGCTGCCAGGTAATATGTGCTGCTCAAATTCCCAGTCCTTCATGTGCTCTCCTCAGCATAGTGGGATGTGCCAGAGCTATGGTGTGACACAGCCATACCAAAATCAGCTCATGAGCTCCCTGGCACAAGCAGCTCCGCCGAGTGGTGGGATCACAGAATCACAGAAATTAGGGACTGGAAGGGACCTAGAAGATCATCTAGTCTAA